>AYEL01075460.1:0-11984 GCA_000484575.1 Olivierus martensii
ATCCTCCATAAATGAGTCGCCATTTTATTTAATATATGGTCGAGATCCAACCTACATTTTTGACATAATCACTAAATCAAATACTGTAAATTATGACGTGGAGGACAATTTTGTGACAGAATTAAGGCTCCGTATGAAGAAAGCTCATAGTTTAGCGCAGGAATATTCGCAAGCAGCAGCCGAAAAACGCAAAATTTATCATGACAACAAAACAAAACCACACAAGTTCGCCGTAGGCCAAAGGGTTTACGTTAATCAGATTTACGTGCCCCGAGGGCTTAAACGTAAGTTTTATCCAAGATATCAAGGTCCATATCGCATAGTCGAAGAGACTAGTCCGGTTAATTTTATAGTCGAAGACATTCGAACCAAGAAAAGGATTTTGGTACACGCTAACCGTCTAAAACCGGCAGTAGCCCGGATGGAGTTTGAGCAAACCGAGGAACCAATGGAAAGTCAAACACAACCCGATTCCTTGTCTGGGAGAGCTCCCGTGCAGGAAACGGACCCGTGGGACGAGCTAATATTTTGCTAACCGTCTAAAACCGGCAGTAGCTCGGATGGAGTTCGAGCGAACCGAGGAACCAATGGAAAGTCAAACACAACTGGATTCCTTGTCTGGGAGAGCTCCCGTGCAGGAAACAGACCCGTGGAACGAGCTAATATTTTCTTCACTGAGACCAGAGCCCGAGACGAGCGTAATCCCGAACGAACCAGAACCGGGAACAAGCTCGCAACCTCAAGCCGATCACGAATATGCCTTACGTAGCAGAGGATCTATTCCGGATGAGGATTGGATCCTCCCTACTCCGACACACTCTCGGATTCCGAGGAGAATAGATGCCTAAAAATAATTTAAAGACATTAATTATTAAGTTTAAGAAAGACAGATAAGTAAAACAAAACGCAAAATTTTTCATGACAACAAAACAAAACCACACAAGTTCGCGGTAGGCGATAGGGTTTATGTTAGTTAAACTTACGTGCCCCGAGGGCTTAAACGCAAGTTCTGCCCAAGATATCAAGGACCATATCGCATAGTCGAAGAGACTAGTCCGGTTAATTTTATAGTCGAAGACATTCGAACCAAGAAAAATATTTTGGTACACGCTAACCGTCTAAAACCGGCAGTAGCCTGGATGAAGTTCGAACGAACCGAGGAACCAATGGAAAGTCAAACACAACTCGATTCCTTGTCTGGGAGAGCTCCCGTGCAGGAAACGGACCTGTGGGACGAGCTAATATTTTCTTCACTGAGATCAGAGCCCAAGACGAGCGTAATCCCAAATAAACCAGAACCGAGAACAAGCTCGCAACCTCAAGCCGATCACGAATATGCCTTACGTAGCAGAGGATCTATTCCGGATGAGGATTGGATCCTCCCTACTCCGACATGCTCTCAGATTCTGAGGAGAATAGACGCCTAAAAATAATTTAAAGACATTAATTATTAAGTTTAAGAAAGACAGATAAGTAAAACAATTAGCTTAAGCGACATAAATAGATATGATATATAAAAGAAATTAGAAACCAATTTGATATACTTTATTTACAGATATCTGCAAAAACTGATAATGGAAACTAGAAGCATTACGCTTATCATACTCGTTTTAATAACCGTTAATACGGCCGAGTTGAACCATCTGCAGATACATCGTTTCCATTGCAAATAAATGTTAACACACACCAAGACGAGCGTAATCCCAAATGAACCAGAACCGAGAACAAGCTCGCAACCTCAAGCCGATCACGAATATGCCTTACGTAGCAGAGGATCTATTCCGGATGAGGATTGGATCCTCCCTACTCCGACATGCTCTCAGATTCTGAGGAGAATAGACGCCTAAAAATAATTTAAAGACATTAATTATTAAGTTTAAGAAAGACAGATAAGTAAAACAATTAGCTTAAGCGACATAAATAGATATGATATATAAAAGAAATTAGAAACCAATTTGATGTACTTTATTTACAGATATCTGCAAAAACTGATAATGGAAACTAGAAGCATTACGCTTATCATACTCGTTTTAATAACCGTTAATACAGCCGATAGATCGGATAACTCTGCTTTAAATAAAGGAGTTGTCTTCGTGAATCAGGGAAATTTTCTCCTTACGACAAGTCATTGGACTCTCGTAGTCGATATTACGTTCGAGGAGTTCGACCTACAATTACTACGATTAGGAGAGCATCTACAAAGCTTAAAGCAGTTAATAAGAGAAGCTCAAAAAAAAGGTGGCAGAAATACAGCAGTAATTGGATCGCTGTAAGAGTTCGACCTACAATTACTACGATTAGGAGAGCATGTACAAAGCTTAAAGCAGTTAATAAGAGAAACTCAAAAAAAAGGTGGCAGAAATACAGCAGTAATAGGATCGCTGTGGAATTACACCGCTATGGAAGTGAAGAATGTAGATCGAATTTTAAAAGAGCAGGACACAGAATACCGGGATCTAAAATCATTGGTGACATTAAATACTAATAAAAAGAAAAAGCGGGCATTTATTGACTTAGGAGGGGACATATTAAAATTTTTATTTGGAACCTCTACTTCTAAAGAGGTCGGTATAATTTAACCAAATTAAGAAGAAAAGGAAATTAGAGAACAAGTACTCGGCATAGACAATCACGAGCAGGTGGCGCGCTATAAGAAGCCGACGCGTCGAAACAATGCAAAGTGTGCGCTACACAAGCTGGTACACGAGAAATCAAAATTATACATCATGTTGAAATGAGAAATAAAATATTAATTTAATAAGATAAGAAATAAGAAGTTAATAAAATAAAATAAAAATGAGACAAAAATGGAAACAAATTAGGTCAATCCAAAAACAAACAAAAATGAAGACTGACAGAAAGAAAATTATATACATGTCTGATTTATGCATGAATATTGCAATAATTGTACTTCTAATTTTAAGGCGATGCTGTTTACGAAAATAGTAACAGTCGCACTCCAACTAATAGACACAGTTGCACGAGCAGGTGGCGCGCTATAAGAAGCCAACGCGTCGAAACAATGCAAAGTGTGCGCTACACAAGCTGGTACACGAGAAATCAAAATTATACATCATGTTGAAATGAGAAATAAAATATTAATTTAATAAGATAAGAAATAAGAAGTTAATAAAATAAAATAAAAATGAGACAAAAATGGAAACAAATTAGGTCAATCCAAAAACAAACAAAAATGAAGACTGACAGAAAGAAAATTATATACATGTCTGATTTATGCATGAATATTGCAATAATTGTACTTCTAATTTTTAGGCGATGCTGTTTACGAAAATAGTAACAGTCGCACTCCAACTAATAGACATAGTTGCAAGGGCAACGACCTTGACACACAACACCGGAAAGAGTAGAGTTGTATTGTTTAACTGCAATAACAAACTGCGGGGGAAATACCGGAAGTTGTCACCAAAAGCGTAGAACTGACGTATTTCTAACTCCCTCCAGCACCAACGAGTGGTTGATTTCGACTACAACACAATCACACGGTAACCACTGTTTTGTGGTCGTGGTATATGGTTCAGTTTGTTTCGTGTGAGTTCAGCTTAATAATTGCTTATTGGAATAATTCAATAACAAACTATCATTCTGAAGAACCTATAAAATTTTATTGATTAACTAAGCTTTTCTTCAAAATTATTCAATTAATTTTAAAGATATTTATAAATAGTTTTACATTAAAAATATATATAAATTTATTTTTTTATTTTATTTTTTGCAACTTAAATTTAACATAAAGTTGATTTCATTAATCTATAACGGGACTCTGATTGGAATTTTATAATTCTGAGATAAGTTGGAAAGTTACAAAATTATTTTATCAAATTTTGTTAACTTGTTAATTGTTGCAATTTTTCCTATAATAATATCACGTTATTAAAATAAATAGATTTTCATTGCGAGTTATATGAAAAGCAGACAATATGTGATGCAGTATAAAATAAATTAATACTCTGTTGTTTTTACACAATATAATTATACCGTGATATGAATTAAAATTAAGTTTCCAGTATCGTAATAATAATTAAATTATGGAATGAATTGTTCACCTAACTTCCCATCATTAATTCCGAATTTGTTGTATTGAATTAAAATGTATATATCACACAATGCTGTTGATATATTTCCTAAATTAATATACTGTACTCTATTAGGAAGTTTCCATCTAATCGGTAATTTTTATTTCCGTTCATTTGATAATACATATGGCAAAATAACGATAGCTAAAAGTAATCGAGAAAGCATTTAATTTGCGAAAGAGAAAAACAGGTCGATGTTTGCTTTCCTTGCTCTTCAAATAAAAAAATATAGAAATTCAATTTTTATGAAGATAAACTGAAACGAGTGTCCTGACACTTAGAAAAAAATCCAACAGAAATTGTGGATTATACTGTAATTGCTATTCTGATGATTTGGAAACTATTAAAAATAAATTAGAATTATTTGACATTAGAAGTATATTATTTTCAATAAAAAATTGCAAAATATAAATAATTTGAAAAATATAGTGAAAATATTTGCTATTTACTTTTAGTGATGTAGTGAATATTTGCTATTTACTTTAAAACTTAACTTATATTGATTATATACGAAGGAAGACCAAAAAGTTCTTATCCTAATCATTACGCAGATGTGCTAGGAATCTGAAATTTGGTCTTGTACTCTTCCTTCTCTACATATCCACTTACTAGGGTCACACATTTCGATGCCTATGGAACAGATATTTAATCCCATCTTTATAGAATTCGGTAGATTTGGAGGCATATCAGCTCTCCACCGCAGTAATGACCTTCTCATCATCGAAGAAACTTCTTTCTCATAAATATTATTTCATATTTCGAAACAAGAAGCCTGAAGATGCCAGATAGGGAGAATACGGAGATGGGGCAAGATTTCATTTCCATATTTGCGCAGAAAAGTAATTGTTACTATAGTTCGGTACAGTTCCGGGCCTACCATAGGTGCAAGGCGTGCATCACACACGGGAAGTTAAACTGAATATCGAAAACATAAAACAAGATATAAAATAAAATTAAAAACCAATAAAAGGAAATAAGAGGAAAAAGGAAATTTATTTCTTTTAATATGGTAAATTTGAAAATTCTATTCATTTGAAAAGGACAAATTAAAAAATAAAAATCAGTTCTAACGTCAATTTACGAAATAACTAGTTGAATTAATATTTTACGCTAAGGCAAATATTAGAAACATCCAAGATCTTCATCCGAAATTAACTAATTTGCAAAGAAAAGAATCCGATATTGATGGACAGGATTTATTTCATGAAATTTTATCAGTAATGACACACATAAAAGTGGAAAACATTGTTTCAGATCCATATAACGGGCTTCAATATATTTTTAAAAACGATCTTCGAAGCACATTTCCTAATTTATTTATCGCAGTTAGGATAGTTTTAACTCCGCCCGTTTCTGTAGCATCTGGTCAACGTTCTTTTTCCAAACTGAAAATAATCAAAAACTTTAAGAGCGACAATGCAAAAAGAACAACGCCTAGCAAATTTATCAATTATAGCGACAGAGCATAAATTATTGGATGAAATTGATTTAAACCATCTTATATCGGAATTTGCTCTTAATAAAGCAGGCCAAACTTATTTCTTGTAAATTGTTGTGTTTTCTTGTTAATATGTTATTTTTGAAAATATTATTTGTTATCTAATTAGATTTTTAATTTTTGTATGTAGTGAAATGTGAATTTTATTTAATATAATTACATGCAACGAAAATTTTGTAATTTATTACAATTTCCAACATGTTTTCCATTTGTATTATGGCTGTTACCGAGTTACGTATTGTATTAATATCGATAATTTCTAAGATGTTCTGTTATGACTGTTATGTTTATTTATTTACTTATTACAAAAGGAATAGAGGACTGTACATTAAGTTTAGCCTAGTGAAACAGAAAGGAAGTGATAAGTTGTTAGGAAAGAGGAGTAAAGAAAAAAAAAAGGTTCCTATCTGAAGAAATGGGTAGACACTAGCAGAAAAGAGGGAAAATAAATGAAAAACAAACAAACAAACAAAAAATAAAATGAAAAACAAAAAATTAAAATAAAAAAAAAAAATATGTACAATATTTACAAGTAGAGAGAACAGACCTGTCTCTTGCAGGTAACAAAGAACGTAGGACTTAAATTACTAATAACTTGCAGGTAAGGCAGAAGCCCGAAACACAAAACTAAAAAGTACTAAGCCAAGTCAAAATACAGAATGGTGGTGGCATAGTTTAATTATTTTGTGTAGTGTGTCTAATCCAGTTTGTAGCAGTGTCACCAGTGAAGTTTATAAAATTTTTAAGTTTTTCGAAGTTATCAATGTTCTCCAAAAAAAGGATAGGTTGCAAGGCCAGTTTTTCCCATTCCTAAGAACGTGTTGTATCAATAAATCTCTATCTTTATCAAATTTTTTACAGTCGAATAAAAAATGTTCAACAGTTTGAACAGATACATTATAGCAACTGCAGAATGGCAAGTTAATGATCTTGAACCTATTAAGATGGCGGCCGGATGTCCGAGTGGTAACGCGTTTGCGTACCACGTTGGAGGATCCGGGTTAGCTTCCCGGGTCTGGTCCCGGATTTTTTTCGGGGTGCTGGGCCCGGCCCGGTGATCCCCGTCCTTCACCATCCGGCCTCCCTCCACGGGTGTGGGTGCAGCCCGTGGTTGGAACTGGCCCCGCCCCCTTAGTAATCTCCCCGATTGGAAAGGGGGCGTAAAATATGCAAAAAAAAAAAGAACCTATTAAGATATTCACAAAAGTTACCATGACCCATAAGAATCTGCGTATAATAGTAGTATAATGGTATAAATTTCTTTTATATTAGGTAGGAATTTATAGGTAAGTCTACCGTTTTGGCTGTTGTTCCATTGTTTTTGCCAGTTGTATATAGTATTTTTCTAATGCTATTTTATTAGTAATTTGCTGTACGGCTTTTGCCAGTGTGTCTGCCCTGTCATTGCCCACATTTTTTTCTGTGTGATGGAATATGGCAGAAAGAAATATTATAATAGTCTTCCAGTGAACGGATGATGTCGAAAATCTTGGTACTTAATGACTGACTGGGTCTTGGAGTTTTAATAAGGGCCAGAGCCACCATGCTGTCAGTAACAATCTGAAAAGTAGTGTTATCCTCCTTTCGTTTATCGATAAATTCCAGACTTTTTATGATTGCGAAAAGTTCTGCTTGAACTATGTTGCATTCAGAGTGTAGGCGATAATAGGCCTGATATGTAATTCTTTTATTTCTGTTATAAACAACAAAGGCAGAGCCGACGTGCTGTTTCGTTTTCGAGCCATCTGTGAACACACTGTGACCTGCAAAGTTATCCTTATATTCACCAATAGTTGGAGTGGTGTTGTTGGCCGGATGGCACATGAAGTTTTTATTAGATTGAATATCGATATCATTGCTTTTAAGTTCGTTGAAAAGATCAGTTAATTGTGTTGAGATTTCATAATGCTTGTTCTCAATCATTTCAGAGTAATTCTTTTCCTTAGCGTGCTTTATTTTCCATAGTAAGCTGATCTCAGAGATTCTGATGTCTATGGGTGTAATACCAGACAGGACGATGGTGGCCTCCGAGGATACAGTTCTATAAGCTTTACAAATTCTAAGAGCAATTCTTCTTTGGATACCTATTTCTACTTCTATTCAATGCATCATCCCAAACAAGAGAAGCTTAAGTGATGGTCGGCTCAATTGCTCCTTTGTAAATGATTTTAGTGATTGTCGGATTCAAACCCCATTGATTTGCAGCAATAGCAGTTAATGTTTTCGTGAGTACAGAAGCTTTTTGAGTGATGTAATCAATATGTTCATTCCAATTTAATTTTCTGTCAAATATGACACCCAGGTATTTCAAATGATCAACGTTCTTAATTCTGTTATGTTCAATGCGAATCCCAAGTCTTCTCTTCAATATTTTCGCTTTGTTCAAAATGATTGCCTGGCATTTGTCATAATTAATTTTCTGTATTCACCCAGCAGTCGATCTCTTTTATGACAGTGTTTGCATAGTCTTTCGAGTTGATCTCTGCTTTTGTGAGAAATTAAAACGAGAATGTCGTCGGCATAAGCTTGAATCTCTGTATTATCAGGAAGATTAATATTAAGTAAATCGTCTAGTAAGATACACCATAAACCAGGTCCCAAGCGGGAACCTTGCGGACATCCCCGATTAAGCGTTTTGGTGATAACCAAGTTAGAAGTATTGACTTGAGTTAAACGTTTATCAAAGTTGCTCTTTAGAAGCGAATAGATATTTTTTGGACATTTTTTGTTTTGAATGATATTTAAAACGGCTGGGTGCTAGGCCAAATCAAAGGCACCGCTGAAATCTACTGAAATCAGCAAAGCATGCCTACTACTAGACCAAGCTTGTTTAATAAAAGTCTTGACTTTGAGGAGAGCATCTATAGCGCTTTTTCCTTTTTAGTAAGCAAATTGATTCGGATTGAGTGGAGAAACTTCGCTGATGTGCCAATTTATTCTGTTGATGATAAGTCCATCTAAGATTTTGCCCATATTTGAAATAAGCGAAATAGGTCGATAGGATTTAGGAGTGTCCTCGTGAATTTTATTCTTCTTCTTGATAAGCTTGATTTCTGCTCTTTTCCACTCATTGGGGAAATAGCTTTGTTTGAGACATTCATTAAAGAGGATTACAGAAAAACAACTGGTATAACTGCAAAAGCGTTGTTTATCATACGGCCAGTGATGTTATCAGGACCTGGTGAAGTATCAATGCTAAGAGAGTCAATGACTTTCTTCACCTCTGTGAAACTAAATGGTTTATCATCCATAGTGTTAGGTATTACTGATAAAATAATAAATTAAATTATTTAAAGTTGAACAATTATGACTATTAATTTTCTAGTTTTTATTTTATTGATTGAATAGGGCGGCCAACTAACAGTTGCACACAGACGGCTGAATTTCTAGGCACGGCACTGGTTCGGTATGCAGATGCATTGTCAGCTAGCAGCAACATATTTTTTGATAGCAAACTACGTCTTGTTTCGTTGTTACTGTCCCGCTGGAATTACATGAAACTTATAAAATATTTGCTAAAATTCGTCAGCTGTAATAAGCTATCAGAAAACTTCAGTTCAACGAAAGTTATCGCGAATTGAAAAAAGAACATCTGTCAATAAATATGATAGAATATTTAAATAAGAAAATTAATAATTGAAAGATAAATCAGGAAATTCTTTTGGACAAAAAATCTATTTCAATGAAAAAGGGAGAACACGTAACGTGTCCGTGTGGCCTAATGGATAAGGCGTCTGACTTCGAATCAGAAAATTGCAGGTTCGAATCCTGTCGCGGACGGGCGTCATATATGTTTTTTCTCCCCTCCTCTTATTCACACTTTACTGTTTGAAATTAAAAACACTTGATATCTTACAGTTTTCTTTTTCTATCCAAACAAGAACTATAATTTTAATAATTTATTGAATTCTTATATATTTCTTAAACTGAAAATAATTATTCAGTATACGATTTGGCATATTTCTGAGAAACGAATTATAAAGTCCCGGAATACAAAACTAGTAGCTATATTTATCGTTAGCAAATACGAACGGTAATTTCCTATATTGTATTTTATTACTACTATAGATGGACTTTCTAAATTTTCCTTCATTTTAATCTTAAATATGCGAGAAATTTTTATTTAAATTTTCTAAATTTCTCATCACATCCAATCATTTTTATTATATATTAATATTCAAAATGTCCCTAACGTGGAAAAAAAATAACTAAAGCTTTCGTCCGCGACAGGATCCGAACCTGTAATCTTCTAATTCGGAGTCAGACGCCTTATCCGTTAGGCCACATGGACTCGCTCTTTCTCTTTCCATCTTGAAAATACTTTCAAGTCGAGAGACACCTTCTCGTGACATTGCGTATAACGTCAGTCGCGATATCACATTGCCCAATATATTATATTTTATTATTTGATGCAATTAAAAATATTTTCTCGTCAAATCTTCCTCCTTCACTTACAGCGCTTCTAACAAAGTTAGAAAATTAAATATTTTTACGTGTACAATATTTGATTGCAGCCCCGGATCTAGATATTTTGTCCCCTGAGGCAACATTAGAAAATGGCGCTCTCTCTCCTCTCCACTCACGCGCATTATTACATAAACATATGTAATACCATGTGTAATACTTTGGAACCGGAATGTAATAACATCAGATGCATACTCACTAAGAAACATACAAAAAACTTTGTTTTTACAAAACAACAAATAGTTAACAAAATACTACCAAAAATATATTTATAATAGATATAATAAAAATGAACTATAGTTTAATTTTTCTTGCTTTCAATGAGGCAAAATCATTAATAATTGTTTATCAATTAATCAGTTTAATTCACGTTAGTTTCTCTCCCCCTTAATTATTATCCGTTAGAAAAATATACCATTATGTTTTTGTAGCAGACTCTACAGCACGACTTATTATCAAGATAAATATAATTAAGCTTGTGTGTGAAATTATAACTGCATTTTTGCTCCCCCTCATAATTTTCGCCCGAGGCGACTGCCTCATTCACCTCACCCTATGTCCGGCACTGTTTGATTGGGTAGAGGTAGCATCGTAAAACAAAAATGTTTGGTGCTACATGCATTGTAGCTATATCTACATATTAACGCAATGTTTTATTATTCTGTACAGGATTATATAATTGCCCAATCATTTTCGGAACAGTTTTGTTAGAAAAAGCAAATGGAAAGCGATTCGTTTCATATTACTTTCTTCAAATCAAAATAAATAATTATTAGATAATTAATTATAACAAAGATAAATATTCAGTTAAACTTTGTTTTATTAAAACATGTTTGATTTGAAATCCACCAAATGATATTTTTTTCTCTTTTAAAGCTTAATATATTTCTTGTCAAACATCAAAAATTCTAAATTCTTGATAATAAATTTTATATTGACTAAAAACTAAAGTATTCAGATATAAATAATTTAACTCATCCCATTATCTATGTTGCATTATACTTGTTTTAATTACAAAAAAAAACTATCAAAATTTTCGCAGTTTGTTATTAAAATGAAAAATTCCTCAAAGAGAATTCCGAGAATTTTTTCATTTTAGATATTTTCGAAATTTCAACTTTATTTAATCTTTTAATATTATATTTATGTTAAAACATGCATATTTGAAGTTATTATAAAACTGTTTCTAATAGCATTAACGATTAGCCTATTTTGTATCTAATAGAAAGATTTTTAATAAAAATTAAAAATCTTTATAATAGAAAAAGTAGTATTTCTAATAGAAAAAGTCGAAAGAAACTGAAAATTCAAAAAATTATAAAAAGTAAACTTTTATAAGTAAATTTATTTTTCTTCTTTTAATAATTGTATTTATTAAAACTAAAATTACATGAAAATTCATTAATATAGTTCAGATAAAAATAATAATTATGACTAAACCTTATACATTTTTTACAAAATTGTCAACTAATAAAGTCACATCGTAATACAGCACTGTATATTATTTTTATCGAAATCGGATGGAAAGTGATGTGAAGTTTTGAGAGATATGGATATATAAGTAGGCCTACATATATTTACTTAAAAGTGTTCCAATACTGAAGATAGGAATGGAACAACATAAATCATATATTCACATTAATGTATTCATATGCATGAAGTTTATTCAATACGATTACCATTTATTGCCCAAAGTTCGATTAGAAAATTTTAATGGTTACTTTACTTTTTAATATGCCCATTCAGTACGATATGGTGCAATACTTTAATTTTTTAGAATATTTATTGACATTTGATTACCGAAAAAGAAGTCCTATTCTTCGGTTAAGTTGCCTATTAAAGAGACCATAAAACATACAGTGTTTTAATACTTCTGTAATGTTAGATTTAATTAAGAATTTAATTTATTCTATTTTTACTTTTAATAA
>AYEL01075461.1:0-54477 GCA_000484575.1 Olivierus martensii
AAATTATTATATAATTTTATTAATTATTATTAATTATTATATAATTTAATTTACAAATTTTTTATACAGAAATCATATGGATATTATATCCTCCTGGTACTTACCAGTTATGTAAAGTGACCAGATATTATATGTTGGAATGCAAGATGTGTCCATATAAAAATAAAAAATATGCTTAAAACATATTCGTGAGGAAACAATTTTCTTAGTTTATTTAGTTGTGTGCCATTATAAAGTCTTGGATCTATTTTTTTATAGATTTATTAATATAAAAATTATAAAAACCATATTTCTGATAAATTAATAAAAAAATTAAAACATTCTTCTTTTCATAACAAAAAATTAACTACCCAGAAAATAACAGTCTCAATACAAAAAATATCGAAAATTACTACTGTATATAGATATAACCATTAATATAACGAACAATATTAAATAAATAATTACATTATTTATATGTATTTTTTCACAGAGTGAAATTTTTAATATATCTTCATTATTTGAAACATTCTTGTAAAATTCTTTACAGGAATTGAAAAAATTGCACTTAACTTGTAATATTGTTTTCAATATTTCTATGCTCAGCTGCACTTTTTCTGAGATCAAAAATTTATTTACCACTGAAAAAGCTCTTTCCATTGCACTATTAATACCTAGCAAGCATAATACAAATTCATTTATTTTTTTAATATTCCTGAATGATATATTGTTCATATCAAAGTATTTAAATATTCTTATCCACTTTGCATTGGTTACATCTTTTATTCATTCCAAGCATTTATTTTTGTATCATCAACATATTTTATTAAATATTATATCTCATCAAAAAGTTCACTTTCTTTCTTATCAACATTGACTAGCTCCATTTTGTCATTAAATTTTGAAGTGTATTCAAAACTTTTTTGCACATTTTATCAATTAATGCTGCTTTTAAGATTGGTCCATTTGTAGGCTTGCCATATGTCTGGGATTGGCCTGGACTGTCCTGGATTTCAATAGTTGTCCAGAGCTTTAAAATGTCCTGTATTTCAAATTTTTTTCATTCAAGTATCTGTCAACATTTTTTGTTTAACTCCATCAACCCTTTTATTGTGTTATATAGCACTGAAGCAAAGCACTACAGGCATAAATGTTGCACATGTGCAATAAGATAAATCAGATGAGAGGCAAAAGAAACAGCTGACTAGACTAGACATTTGGCAATGATTCTCTGAAATTCTGGACCCAGTGATGAATGAAAGTGATGATTTTACTTTTAAAATTGTTTTTTAATGTTATCTGTACATTTTCCTCTTATTTTAATAAAATAATTGAGTAAATATAATATGACTTTTCATTTCATTTGATGAACTATCATTAACAATGATACATTACGGAATTAAGAAGAAGGGGGAAAAAAGGTCTCCCATATAAGTGTTCTGGATTACGTCCAGAAAATTATGGCAACCCTATCCTCTTGAAACATCAATGTATTCAAATAGTGATTATATTTTTGGTGTTTTAAGAGTTTTCTTAATATTTTTCTTTAATGCTTTGCTTCTATTTCCATTAAGATATTGTGTTAGGTGTCTCAGGCTACAATGTAAATCTTCTATTTTTGAAATTAGATACTGTTGTCATAATGGTATATATTTAGATTTGGGGTTATATCTTTTTCTGGTAAATAAGGCTTACTGTCATTGTATCTTCCCGTTGCAATGATTTCACAATATATTGATATATGAAGATCTTCAAAACTATAATTTTGGTTTGAATATTTTAGGATAATATATGAGTTTAAGATATTCATAATTTCTGAGAATTTCTTGTATTAGGTTTGCTTTGATATTATATATCTTGTTAATGGATTAGTCCATAAAAATTCTGCTAATGCTATTTTAAATTCAGTTTCTACTTTTCTGTGCAATTCATAATGTGTGTTATGTTCTTGATTGGAAAATTATCATCTTGACAAGTATTGGGATTGAATATACCAACTTCTATAACAGTATCCTCTTCATTTGATAGTGTTAGGAAGTTAACTGTTTGAGTATTATTAATGTCTTCTTTTAATTGATTATGTAATGTTTGAGGCAATAGATTATAATTTATATGATTTGCCACTGATTCACTATTCTCTACTCAATCAAATGGCTTAAATGGGAAAATTTAATGATAATTTTCTGTGCAGCCCTTGTCTATATAGATGTATTATCAGTTTCATTTTTTGTTATTAAGTAACAAGTTCACATGATGAATTTGTTTAATTCTTTAGTTCATTTCATGCAACAGTATGGTTGACCCTTCTTGGTGGTCTCTGATTGTAATGTCAATGAAACATCTAAAGATGGGGTACTGTGATTTTGGAGTAATTTCTTATAGTAGCCATTCAACAATGTTGCTTGCACTACTGCTGTTCATAGTTCCACAGTGCTGAATGCAGTCGTTTTGCTGCATGATGAACAATGCAGTATTAATATATTTTGTGTTCTTCATCATTGTATCATTCTCGAAGATGTTGATATTGCTCTTAGTCTGGCTGCTTCCTTTGAAGATCTGTCCAGCTTGGAAGGCCCTACCAGTAGTGAAGCTACTGTCACCATAGTTCCCTGGGTAATCAGAGCGCACAAGCCCATCACTGGAATTAACCTGAAAGATACCAGCAGATGAGTTGCTATTATTATTCTATGATTTTTTAATTTTCAGCATTTATAAAATTGAAACAATTTTTAAAGAGAGCTCAATATTTTCAAGCAATGATTAAAAATAGAAAATTATCAAAATTAATTTGCAAGTATAATAAATAATGATAATGAGAATTGAAAAGATCTCTTGCATTTACTTAAATATTTATATTAATTACTATAAATATTTTTGGACAAATAATACAGATTTTGGAGATTTATGACTATGAAAATTGAATTAAATATTAAAAAGTCAATTTAGTTTTTATTTTATTTTTTTGTATAATAATTAAGATACTGTTTTTTATACAAGTTTATTAAATTTATATAGAGCAGGTGCACAGCTTTCTATTCACTAGACACTAAACCAGATAATATATGTTTTATGACATCTTAGGCTAGATAATGTCCTTTTTTTTATTGCAAATAAGAAAGATATACACTAGTGAAAGATAACTGTTTTATCTAGAATTGGTTCCAAAAATATTGGATAATCCATGAGAAAATAAGATTCTTATTATTGTATATTATTTTAAAATTATTTATTTTGGGAAAATAATTGCTTATTGATAATAAGATTTATTTTTTAACTTGTTTTGATGCAATTGGAAAGTAAACTTTTTAAATTCAATTTGCCTTGAATGTTATTGATGCATTTATATTCAGAAAATAAGCATTCTTGAATAAAAGAATTTTTTATAATGATCAAATAAATTTTCAAAACTTTTATTATAGTTAATTATAATATTAAGTTTAATTTAGACAAGCTGTATTAAATATATTAAATTTTATATTATTGTTTTTTCCTGAAATGTTGAGAAAATTGCTTTTCAATTTTCAGCATCAAAAATTAGTAAATGATATTGAAAAGGAATTCACAGGTAATATTTTGAAATTTGAATTATGATGAGAAATAAGTTTAAAGGTTTAAATTCAAAGAAATTTAATTATTATTATAATTTTTAATTCTGATCAAATAATTACTGTTTTATTATAAAATTCTTATTGCTATAATTTAACAATATCAATAAAAAATTTTTAGCAAAATTAAATGTATGAGAAAAAAGATTTTGTAAATTCTAAACCTGATTATTAGTATATCAACTAATATACTTATTTTAAATTATTAAAAGATCATTTGTCATTTTAGTTACATATACTATATATGTATGATAAAATTATTTATTTATATAAAATGCATATATCATTATTCATTTCATTGATATGAAATTAAAGAACTACAAAAGATTTTATATGAGTTATTAAATATAAGATTCTGGAAGTAAAAGGTAAAAATACCAATAATTAATAAATTCAGCATTTTTGTGGATAAATAAATATTAGGTTTTTGCAAAATTCAAATAGAAGTAAAATTTTATGAATAAAATTAACTATTTAATAAAGTACAGATATTTTTATATACAGTACAGGAATTTAAATACTTATTTTTATTTTATTGAGAATTAATAACTTTATTTTCTCAAATTTTTTTTCCTTTAGGAAACTATCAACAAGTTAAATCACTGTCAAGAAACATAATCACTCGTTTTTAAACAAATTAAAATAATTTTATCTTAATCCTTTTCTATCAAATTTAATTAAGAAAAATAAATGATCGTATTTAATCTAATTAAATTTTTTAAAGTTTCAATGAAACTAAATTGATACTTGTTATAAGATTATAAATTTGAAATATATTTGAGAACACTTGAAATATTAAAAGAGGAGAAAAAATTTTCCAGCAGGTATTTCATGATGTAAACTTTCATTTTAGGACTGTTAAAAGCAGAAAAACTTTATTTTCTCATATAAGAAAAACTTGTTCTTTAAAGGAACAGGTTTTTATTGAATCATGGCGGTGCAATCTTAATTCAAACGTATATTAGGTATGATATTAGTCAGAAATATATTTAAGATAAATGAAATATTTTTAGAAATATAAAAAATTCATATAGAGTTACGGACATTATATTGATGGAATAAAAAATTATATTTAATTTAAGCTATTTTTGTAAAAAAACCTATGAAAGAGTTTCAGATTATGTTTTAAACTTTTTCATTTAAAATATATTTAAATTTCTTCTTAGACTGGCTGAGTTGTAAAAATGAAATTTTTAAACGTTGAAAGTGTATTAATTTCTTTATTAAATCTTAAGTTTTTTAAATTATCAGCAAGATTCAAACCTAAATATCCATATGAAATAAAATTATATTGTATTTACCGGTATATATTTTGTTTTTATATTTAGGAATTGGAGAATTAATAACTTTATTTTCTCAATTTTTTTTTCCTTTAGGAAACTATCAACAACTTAAATCACTGTCAAGAAACATAATCACTCGTTTTTAAACAAATTAAAATAATTTTATCTTTATGACAAATGAATAAACTTATAAATATAATAGCTGAAAATGGAAACATTGGTATTATTCCTATTTTCCCAGAATTTTCTCTGAATACTAGACTTTGTTATAAAACAGAAGCATAATTTACTTATAATAGAATGATGGAATACAGTATTGTATACCCAAATAAAAATAATATAAAAATCAACAAGTCGTCAATACAAAATAAGATGATAAGATAGAAAAAGAAAAATCAGAATTTTATCAGCACTTACAAAATTATATATAGAAGTATTATTTAGAATCAGTGGTTCTTAAGCGATGATTCGTGGAACACTAATTTCGCGAATTTGTCACAAATTTTCGCGAAATTATGAAATATATGTAACCTATAAATTTTAATAAGACATATGTAAAGTCATATTTTTATTGTTAGTTTTAATGTTTTATAGCCTTATATAAACTTTATTAATTTTGGCGTTCCGCAAATATTTTTTTTTATACTTAAAAGCGTTTCACAACTTCAAAAAGATTAAGAACCACTATTCTAAATCAATTTTGATAAAATATTAAAATACAGATAAAATAAGTTTATGAATAAAAGTTTTTATAAGTTAGTTTTAAAATAGAATATATTATGGAATACGATATAATTAAAATAATAGATCTCTAATATTTGGTAAAAAGATTATTCAATATTTGAATATTTTTCAGAATATATTATGGAATACGATATAATTCCAAATTAAAATAATAGATCTCTAATATTTGGTAAAAAGATTATTCAATATTTGAATATTTTTCATCAATTTTGTTTTCTGAAATAAATGTTATTTATTTACAATATTATTTTTCTTTATTTCTAAACTCAATTTGAAAGGCATCAATAGATGAAAGGTATCAATTCTATTAGATAACTCATTCCAATTAATTTCGGATTAATCGTTGTTGAAGCTTTTATTAAAAATCGTTTTGTTTCATATTATTTTTTAAAACTTAAACTGATAAATTAAATTAAATTTTGAAATACAACATAAATAATATTTCAATTAATCAGATAGAGGTTCTATGACCTCTCCGGTTAAACTACTTCGTTAAGAACTCCCAAGATTCTCAGTTAGATCCTGTTTGGATAGTATCCTTTGGAATATGCTCCATTATTTACATATTTGATAAAGTGAGGTCAGTTGACATAACATATTTCATCTCTAAATTGCTAAAAATTAAAAATTTTAAACGTTATATGGATTTAGATCTATTTTTGCTACTAGAAAAGTATTAATTTAATACATTTAAAATTATGTTATTGTATAAAAGAATGAAAATGATCAAAAGTTATATATTCTAGTAAGTAATTTATATTTGTTCTTTTATGTATTAATATATGCTGTTTTTTATTAAAACGTATACTTTTATATAATTGTTTAAACTTAATATTGAGAATGTAATATCATAATAATAATTACAATAGATGAATTAAAAAAAAAAAATAGGAAGTCTAGACTAATTGTCAAGTGCATGTTGTTAATTAATTGTTATAATTTAACTAAAAAAAATAAGATTTTTGAAATTTGCAGTTGATTTAAATAAATAAAAATGCTAACCGACTCTTTCAAATAAAATAAAATAAAATATATGAAGGATAAACATTTTTTATTCTTATTTTTTGTGGATCACTTGATCTACTTAACCTATTAGGCAGGTCAAGTGAACCATAATATAATACAAAAGATAAGCATAACATAAAAGATATAATAAATTGATAATTAAAGCTATTTATTTGGTGGAGAAAATATCATTTACCTTTATAAAAATAATTGAAGACCATGGTTATCTTATCATTCACTTCATCTAATGCCTATTTTTGAGCATCCTAACTGAGGAATTATAGATGATTTTCGAATTTTATTTCTAAAATTAAAATACTTACAATTAATTATGTGAGAATTTCAATGAAATTATCAGATAAGTTTCATATTTTAAGTTTTATTTCATTTATGATTGAAAAAATTCATACATTATGAAATCTCCTATTCAAAAACTTTACTTTCTAATTTATTTAAAAATGCAAATTATTTTCAATATAGAATTGAATATTTATAATTTAAAAATCTTTGTTATCCTTATTCATTTAAAATTTTTATAAATTAATGAACACGACAAAAATATTTTTAAATTGATTATTTTTGTATATCCAACTATAATGGATAAATATTATTTCTGTATGTAGGCCTATATAAGTCATAGCTTTTTAAAGAATTAATGCATAATTAAACATACGCAAAGATTTTATATAGATAGTCTATACTTTGAGATCATAAACATATACTTTATATCCAACTATTTAAAAGAAATGATGATACCTAGGAAATCAATTTCAGCTTATTTATTAATAAACTTTATTACTTAAGGCTTACAAAAAATAAACAACAGCAATATATTTAAGCAAACATGAAAATAAAAAAACCAATCTTTTCATGAGCAGCATATGGAAATGTTCTAAACATTAAATCAGTACAATATTTTATTAATTTTCATAAAAATTTATTTGCTATATCAATACATACTTTTAGTAAACATAATAATACTTTTCATTTATCATCTTTTTATTATATATTTTATTTTATTATATATATATATTTTAGATCAGTACGATATTTTATTTTAAATACTAACAAAACTATTCTGCGTGGCGCATATATTTAGGCACAAATCTTTCATCAACTTACACAGAGACAAACATAAAACCAACTATATACTGTATTTCTATATCATATATTAAAGTCCTTTCACTTTAAAATAAATAAATTTTAAAAACTATAATTTTTAGAATTAAATTTAAAAAAATCAATAATATAATGTGATGGTATGTTATTTTATTCCACCTAATAGTCTATAAAAAAAAAAAGATATGTTTTAGATCTATCTTATGTTCAACAGAAATGAGACAACAAAGATCTTCCTTGATGATTATATAATCTAATATATAAATTCGAATAAAAATCTGATAAATTAATCTTAAATAAATAATTACGCATATGTATTATAATCATCAAAATTTTTCCAATTTCCTGCTCAATTTTAATTATATTTTGCATTGTAATTTCTAAAGTCAATTTAAACATGTTGGTAAATTTTCAAACCTCCTTATCTTTATTTCCTAGAGTGTTATAATTGTCAAAATTACAAACGAATAGCTATTGTTTTTATTGTTATAAATTCTTTGTAAATGTTAATGAAAAGCAATTTTTAATAAAAACTGGTTTGGTTAATGTTATATACATTTTTTAATATTAATTAGTTTCCTATAGTTAAATAAATAAAAAAAATTATCGCAGAATAGATCAGATATTTCGATGTAGATCAAACATTCAAACACATTTAAATCTCGAAAACTAATCTAAAATCATTTAAATGTTTCAAAATAATTTGTTTTTAACTATCATATAATTTAAGTAGGGGCCTATATAACTATTTTTTGCTTCCATAAAGAAAATAAGAATAAAGTATATACGTCCACTGAATTAATTATCAACGAATAGGGGATACGAATATTCATGATAAAATATGTAATTATAAATTTTACAAATTAATGTAATTTTCCCAAACTATCAAAAAATTTATAAATTTGGAAAATTAATAAACTAAATGAGTTTATTCTATTTTAAATACTATATTTTGGAAAATATCATACTACTTTAACACTTATATAATTTCAATGAACTGAAAAGATTTTAATCATTTAGTCTAAATCAGTAATTAATGTAATAATATAAATGGAAATTTTAAGCATGAAAGCATAACTTTCGTGTGATATTAAGAAATTAAAAAATGAAAATAAGTTAAATTGTAATACAATATTTGGTTTATGTTTTATTAATAGTAAATGAAAGAATAATTTGGGGAAAATATGACGATTAATGATTACTGCTATAAGCTTTGTAACTTTTAAAATGTTAAATTAATAACTACATAAAGTACACTCATTTCTTCCATAACACAGTAATGCATTTCAGCAAAATCTTGCATGAACAAAAATCATATTAATCAAACTTAATTAAATATATAAGACTTATATATAGAATATGCGACGCGATTACAATATTCTAATGAAATGCAAAGTAATTTTATATATACACATTTACACACTTTCATTTCAGCATATTATTTTGCTGAACAGTACATATATATTACATATATAGTAGACTCCCCATTAATCGGATAGTCGGGAAATTAATTCCCAGAATAAGATCCGAAAAATATTCAAAGACAAGAAATTATGGATACTATGCATTTAATATTAAAAATAAATAAATTGCATGTATACAAATATTCAAATGTTCTAGCATTTATTGAGAAAGAATACAAGAAATGTATTTACTGTATTTGCAGCAAGAAATTATTATTATACGAGTATTTGCATTGATTTTAATTTTGATCACCAATAATCTAAAATATAATAAAGAAACGAATCTGACGAGTTTAAGAATCTTTCAGATATCGCATGTAAGATAAAATATCAATAATTAAGCATAACTTCCGGGTTTTGGATTAATTCCGATTAATCCGCAACCTGGATATTCGGAGTCTATTGTATATACTTTCACACATACGCAATCTTCTCTCGATTTGAAGGAATTAGCTTATAAGAGCAACATCGTAATTTTTAGTTCCCAACACAATATTCCCCATTTACGAGAAATAGTTAGGCGAAAAAATTTCAAAATCAAATAATGCAACCTTGATGATACTGAGTAATAAAAAGGGGATCAGTAACATCAAAGATACCAACACAAGTTGTTTCACAAGCATATCTGAATTCGTGAGTACTCATTTAGGGAACGAAAGATTCTCCTAAAATCCAATTAAATTTTCATGAGTGTTAAATTAACATTTTTAAACGATTAATTTTTTCCCCATTGAAATTTTGTTTTTATATTTTATTTCTTTTATGCAATATGAAATATAGCATATCATATCATATATAAATTTTTATAAAAATTGAATTACTGATTATTCTTTTGAATTTTTTAATAATTAACTACATATTACAAGCAATTACGAATATTATTAGTAAATCTATTAAGAAAACTGCTTTGTTAAGCCGTGTTTAATAAGTATTGCTTATTACTGGTATAATTTTGCCTTTATTTATGCAATTAGATGATATTTTTGTACATTTTGTTGATATTTTTGATCACAGAAATGAATTAAAAATTTTCTCAAATATTATAGTAAGATCAATTTATTTTTATTTTTGATAATTACAAAATTTAGTAGATTATGGTTAAAATTATTTTTTAATTTGATTATTTGTAATCATCTGTTTCATTTGCTTATATGTATATAACAAAAAATTTTATAGTATATGAACTGATTTTTCATAATCAATTCATATAACACAATGACACAGTTTCATAAATAGTAAAATGTAATCATCATATATAATAATAATAACAACAATATTCTTAAGTTGTATAGAACAACACTACAAAGATTGTCTTCAAATTAATCATTGAAAGTTTATCTGTCTGAGATAACGTAAGATGTGCAAATAATATTTAAGTTAAATAAGTATTACAGATATCTACTTTTATATGACATAATTTAAAAATAACTCTTATATAGCTGTATATTCAAAGTTAATTTTTAAATATACGATTTTAATTCTAAAATTATAGCATAAGATATTACATAGTACAGATGATCCTTCTAAAATTATAGAATGGAACACACGACCATATTTTGTACAGATGACCTTATTCTAAAAATGTTAAGAAAGCGACCTATAACTTTTTCAAAAAAACTGCATAATTTATTCGAATAAAAAGATTCTTTTGTTTAATAAAAAAATCACGAGCGACTTATACAGTCTCTTAAACCACTTTACAGTGTAATAAAAGCCATTGTGTAACCAAAGAGGCGCAAGAATAGCAAAAAGATTGCAACAATAGAAGACGACAACGACAAAAGTTAAAACTGCAGTATCCTTCGTTAAAAAGCGGGGGCGAATAAAGTTAGGGAGGCAGAGCAAATCGGGGAAAAGCGTGGGCGTGGTCTACAGAGAAAGTACTGCAGACGGAGTCGAGCCTGGGGCTATCCTGACACCACGTGCAGCAGCAAGGACGCTCGATGTCAACCGTTTTGGTAAAAAGGAAAAACGCTGCTATGTGTTGTAGATGGAGTCGTTTCAGACGTCGTTGCATATTCTATATTAAACAATACTCTTTAGTGGTGAGTATTCATCTGCTTGCTTTATATTACAAATCAGCTGACAATCCAGGTAAAGGAAGGTATATAGGAAACGCTGGAATTCTGCCAAAGCGTGTTTAGTATCTGCATAATTCAGTTTTAGAACAGGAACTTTCATCTCATATATTTTTCCCTTACAGATGTTTTGGACGGGAATCAACAGTTTAATCTTTTGGACAACGTATTACGATTACAAAAGACAACCGGAGCACTATTATCTCCATCAGATATTAGGCGTAAGTCCTAAAGTATTTTTGTATTTATAGAATTTAGTACGCTTACGGTGGAGTCATACTGTCGGCGATTTTTAAAGCCATTAGATTGCTACAGTATTGTGGTTCAACGAGGTCGCAGTTAAGATACAAAAGTCTGTTTCAGAAGGCAAACTCTAAATATGATAGAGAGATTTACAGTTTGAGAGGCCCCCTCTGCACTTTCTCTACTGATAACGCAATAATGATGTCTGGTTACTTCCGAAATAGACAAGATTTATTTTACTCTTAAAAAAACTATTAAAATAACGCTTTAGGTACGATTCTAATATCAATAGACACACTAGTCATGCAGTACAATATTTATTTTTGTTTATTCTATATTTAACTATATTTTGCAATATTCGAGAAAATTTATTTTAAAAATTGGGAAGTTTCTATTAATCATTGGGAAAGTAATTATCTGGCGAAATGTTAATTAAAGTGAGCAGAATAAAACTTGACATTTTCTTCACTAACGACAACATATTTGACATTTAGATAAATGTTTATTTACTATACATATCGTCAAGGTTAAATGGATTGAATGGAGAGAATGCATTTTGTATCTGTTCGTTTCAAGTATACGAACAAAAGCTGCATTAAAAAACCATAGAATAAAAAAAAGAAAGTTAATTTTCTATAACAGACTAAATGTCAAAAGAAGGTTAAACGATGCAGATTTTTATTGCTTGTTTTTAAATTTATTCTGTTTTGTATATGATCAACTTTAATTTATTTTGGATTTAGCTGGGAGAAAAACTATTAGTTTTTTTACAATTGCTTAAATTGCTTTTAATAAAATATGTCACGAGCAATTTGGCTGCGAAATTGCTTAGGCATACTTTACGTGCTTTTAAAGTAGGTTTACATTTTAATCAAAACTGACCCTGTTATTGTACCTAGGTAAAATAGAATGGACAGAAGAACATGTTCGCTCTAAAGTTATCACATAGCTATTTCTGAAATATCACGGAAGATTTCTGTTTGTAATCATACTTTATCGATTTATGACATCACATAACGTAGGAGGAATGAATCATATGTGAAGATCAACCTTCAGTTGCACATCTGTCAATTATCAGGTTCAGATATCCTGAAATAGCAAATTCTTATCCCTTTCTTGTATTTGAAATATCTAAACATCTACAGAAGATAGTAAGACGTCTTGTTAATGAATCTTACACTTATTTTATGGAGAAATAAATGTCACTATCGAAGAATTAATCAGTCATTTATATCAAGTACAAGCTCGATAATGCAGAGATGATAACTGTCACATATCAATGAACGATTGTTTCAATTGAGAAGCGAAGAAGTTGAAGGCCGACTATGTTTTCTAATATTAGAAAAAAAAAAAATTCTAGGAATTCGATTTAAAAAAAGTAAAAGTAAACTGAACATTATCTGTTTGATCCAAATGTAATTCGTTTGTGACAAAAAGAGGTTAAAGACAAAGATCAGTAACTCCACTGAGAAAAAATATATAAGTCGACTAGATGAACGATAATCATTTCAAAATTGACAAAAGGACATTGTCATGTCCTTAGCCTATTTCATCTTTACGAAGCTCCTCCCATATTCCGAATACAAAAATGACAGACTCCGCCCAAATTTGGTTTATAATTTTTGATATAAAAAAAAAATAATTTCAAAAACTGAATTACACTACTAGCTGCAGGCGAACTTAGGACGTTAACATTCAGTAATTACAACTTAGTATGCCATTCACTCCTTTATCGTTTTATATTGAAAAATGCCGATAAGGATAATTATTTCCTATACTGGTTTTCGTGGATAATTTGTTGCTAACATCTGGGTCAAGATGATTAGTTGTTTTACTAACGATAAAGATGATTAGTCGTTACGTGATACTAAGAATAATTAAGTCGGTACTATTATGGATAATTGCTATTCAGTCTGCAAAATGCTTAATTAAGTCGGATCTAAGAACGATTAACTATCTTAATTATGATTATCTTATAATCATGTAGGATTAAGTTGTTGTTATAATCATCTGAATTAAGATAATCTAATTTTTCTCATATTTATAAAGACATAATTCTAGGTGACAATGACAACTTTGCATTAAAAATTTAATAATTTTTTTTCGGATAGTTCTCGTTATAATAAATATATTCATTGATATTTTTGCCATGCTAATTGTATTTAAATACAATTAATATGGTAATATAAGGCGTTTGGTTAAGAATAATTAATTGCAATCCCGGTCGTAAAGATAATTAACTGTGGACTATTCATTCTGAATAATTGATTATTATCCGAGTCCGAGATAATTACTTTAAACCGTAACAGCCTGGGAAGTTTAACTCATCCAAACCACATTTAATCAAAGTTTAGAGAAACATAGTGAATCATTTTGGAAAGAGTTGTTGACACATTGGTGATTAAGTCTGGAACAAAGTTGTCATTTGACCTAGATTTTATTCGAAGTACTGTACTTACATAACAAGTTTTATATTATATACATTTTTTTTTTTTTGGCAAAACTTTTTAAAATTGTGTCTATATACTTTATTTTATTTTTTAGTCAGGTTTATGTTTATCTAGAGCAACAGCTGCGGTGTTGAACTTCAATTGTTTCGTTATTGTTCTACCCATGTGCAGGACTGTCACATCAATATTCAGATCTATATTTGGAGGAGTAAGTAACCAAATTTCCAACAAAAATTCCTAGAAACACACTTTTGGTCTTATCAACACCAACGTAAGTCTAAAGTCTGAGACGTCAGTTAATTATATAACCGACTATCAAATTTTCTTCGTTTTCTTTTTTTTTATTTTGGATAGACTACCATAAAAAGTATCCAGATATGGATAGAAATTGGAAAAAGTTTTCACATTCTCTGTGCTATTACTATAGTAATTTCTGCAGGTAATTTTTTTCCAAATTAATTTTAATTAATAGTAAAAATATATAACAGATGGCGCTATCAATTTTAGTAATAAACAGTACAATGTTTGTTCGTTCAATTTGCTCTGCAGTAACTTTGATCCGATCATCGAATATTGAATATTTGCACAATTGCAGTTCAATGTAATGATTACTGATAGTTTCTTTGGCTAATTAATAATATAATTCAAAAACTGGCGAATTGAATTACCATTACTACTATCTACAAAATGGCGTCTGCTTGCACCAGAATAGCCACTGATAAGAAAAAGTGTGCAAAATAAACATTTACTTTTATAAAGTAGATGATAAAATTATTATTTATAAATCAAATAAACTTCCTTTCGTATTATTTCATAAAATAATATGCTGTTACGGGACTTATCGAATATATTATACAGTAATAATTAACAGTAACATTTTTATGACGTTTGGGGATATTTATTTTGCTTTTTATTTAATGCAGATTCAACGAACAAACCTAAAAGTTTTGTTTGATATATTTAAGAAGTAGATAGATTTCTCTGAATTGTGTAATAAGTATATGGAGATTCACTTATAATCTTTCATGCCATATCGTGTTACACTTTCTTAAAATGTAATTTTGTTTTTTATTCGACTAACACTACTTAACAAAGTTTTAAGGTAGTTTATATCCGGGTAATTAATTTTCCATTTTGTAAATTTATTATTATAACTGTTATTCTAGGAAGTATTTTCTCTAAAGCATTAAATGATAACTAAAAAGAAAAAAAAAGCATTTTGATTTTTCAGTGCTTGAAAAATTAATCTAGATCAATAGCAATTATTCAGTTTCATTTAATACTTTATGAAATTTATTTTTTCTGTAGTATGTAAGTTAACAAAATTTAAATAATAATAATATTTTTTGCATATCATCGTTTTTCTATTTAATTATTTATTCGATAAAACTGCAAAAAAATGAAAAATTTTTTAATCATTTATTATTAGCTGCATATTTGTAATATTATCAGAATTAAATATTACAAACATTACATGTATTAACAGAATTTCCCATATTTAATTTTAAAAATAAACTATTTTATAATGTCAACTTGTTTATGATATGCATTGTTTTAAATTTTTATTTAATTATTTTAAGTTTTATTTGCGTAAGATAATTACATAACTTTAATAGTCAATAAATGGAAATGCAATTTATCGTCTCAGTGAAAAATTTGAATGGTTATTAAATAAAAAATTTTATATTAGCATCAATTAGATCTAATAATAGATACAATTAGCACTACAATCGAATGATATAGGAAAAAAATGATACAAATCTACTATTTTATTTTATTTTTTGTCATTTCAAATAAATTTTTTTGGTCTGAAATAACAAAATTCTTACATGCTGATTTTGAAAATAACATTTATGTTTTTATACCACACCTACAGATTTGTCAGAAACGTCATATTTGAGTTATACAAATAAATCATTTTTTTTAAATGGATCACATTTATTTTGATTGAAAGATTGATTAATATTCTATTGGCTATATTGTAGATGTTTTTAGATTAATTGCGATCCAAAAGTTTATTGCAAATACATAAAATGTAAGGATGAATATTTTTGACTGTTCTTCAATTTGTTTCCATTTTTAATTATTTGTAATAGAATTATTTTAAAATATTCCGTTTTTGTTTATTATTTTAGTCATATTTTACATTTCTGATCGTAAAAATGTAAAAATAATTTTTATTAATATTTTCTGTAAGAATAAACACTTTATATCAGTCAGTAAGCAGAGAGTCATAACTTAGCTATCTAAAATTTATTGGCAGTCATTCATTCAGCTGCACACGTGGTCAACGCGCACAACTTCTCCCGAAATTACAACGTGAACTTTCCAGAAATAAATATGGCAACTTATAAAAATGAGGTGAGAGATAGTTGTCCAAACAGAATTAAATTACTTACTAAAAAAAATATACAGATATTATATATTACATTTTTATATTATCCAGGATCCATTTTTGATGATTATTCGTTCAGGTACGTTTATATGGTATAAAGCTCTAAAAACAAGGATATAAAGTTTTCATTTCACCATCTTTTGCAGTTCCTGGAATTACTGGCTTATTTATGACTATTATTTTATTTTTATTAATTACTTCGTCTTTAAAACGTATAAGGTAATTTTTTCAGTAGTAGAGCTATGTATATATATATATATTTTTATTTATTTAATTCTAATTCTGATCTTTATTTTTAGGACTGCTTTTTACAATTTATTTTGGTTCACTCATAGATTATTTATTTTGTTCCTTCTATTATTATTTTGTCATCCAATGGGGTGAGATTATTTTATAACTATAAACTCAAAAAATTAAATCCTATTTTTAAATTAATTTTTATGATTTCTTTAGTGGAGTACTGAAAGAACAAAGTAACGTAGACAAACATATCCCGGGTTGCTTTCTTACCAATTCAACTTTAGAAACTTTGTTATATACCAGTCAGATTATTTGTAAAGAAGCTCCCGTTTTTGTGCCACAGACTTCAGAGGTAAATTTTTAAAAAATTGTTTATTCGTTGCGATTTTATTTAATCTGAAATCATTATTACTTTACAGACTTGGAAATGGATATTTGCTGCTTTAGTTGTTTACGGTATAGATGTGATTATAAGATTAATTCGAAGATGTTCTGCAGTTCAAGTTCTTGCCCTTAGAATTTATGGTGGATCTGTTTTGGAGTTGAGATTACTGAAAGCGGGTTTTAAAGCCCTTCCAGGTCAAGTAAGACGAAAACTACGTATTTTCTTACTTTTTTTTAATTATATCATATAAATGAAAATTATATTCAGTTCTAAATAATAATAGCTTTAATGTCATCAAAATTAAAAATGAATATTGAATCCTAAAATATCAAATCATTTTATGAAACAATAAGTTAAATAAAAATATAATTTCTTTAAAATTATAGAAATGCGACAGTTATAATCCCATATAAGACATATAAGTAATTGAGCAACATTATTAACAGATTATATCAAATAAAAAGTTTTTTAAACAAACAATGCATAGTAATAAAGCATTTTTATGTATGAACTAAATACAATAAATTTCGATTCATATAGATAAATTTTGTAAAAAACGATAAATAAAGATTTTATTTATTTTTGAGTTATTTATATAATGTTTCAGTACGTTTTGCTGCAATGCCCAGCCATATCGTCATTTGAATGGCATCCATTTACTGTAAGTTCGGTGAGTGATGCTGATATTTTTTATTCGAGATTTTCGTTTTATAGTTAGCATCATCCATTTAAGCGTAATTAATTAAAACACATATTGTTTAGTGTCCAACAGAAAAAGAACCGAGCTTTACTCTACACATAAGAACTAAAGGCGATTGGTCATGTGAGTAGCTGAATTTTTGTAATAGTTTTTTTTTTTAATTCTTGTGGTTTGTGTGCTATCAAAATTTAATTTTAACTTCCAGACAGCTTACAAAGACATCTTCTCGAAGAAATGGGTTTCAGTGGAATGGATATTAAATCTTCCGAATTATTGGTTAATCCTCGTCGCAATGTTACTGGGTACAGTTCATGTCTTAAGAATTTTTGTTTTTTATTTTCGTTACTTAAACTGATATTAATCTTATACTTTTAGTATTTATGTAGATGGTCCATTCTGTAGTAATTCGGAAAACGTGAGAAATTACGAAATTAGTATTTGTATAGCGGGAGGAATAGGTGTAACTCCGTTTGTGTCGATTCTTACATACTTAAGGTGATTATAAGTTGTTGCAGTGTAATTTCACCATCGAAAGTACTAAAAAATATTTTATGTTTATGCGCAATACAGTAAATGATCTCTATCTTTGTTGTAGAGTAGATGGGAACGTCGGTAAGATGCAAAGACTCCATTTTATTTGGATCTGTAGAGAATTAGAAACGTTTTTATGGTTTGCAGATTTGCTTTGCGATCTTCACAGAAAGGTACTTAAATAATAAGCAATTTTATAAAAATTATAAAAATAAAAGCAAACATAAAATGGCTTGCTTAATTACAGTTTTGGGACAAAAACAAACCAGATTTTCTGGATATCCAATTATATTTAACATGCCCGGGCATAGGCACAATTGTTAGGGTGAGTAATATTTTTTTTATTATATTCAATATATAATTTTTCAATTTTAACAAATGTTTGAATCGAATCTTAGGGGATGATTGGCGAACAGTATGGCGTTTTAGAAGCAAGATTACATATTGGTCGTCCAAAATGGAAGAAAGTATTTAAAAACTGGACAGATATCTATGAAAAGTAAATTATTCTAATTTAAGAAATTTACGATAAAACTTTATTAATTATTTTTTATTTTTACAAAAAATAGAATACGTGTAGGAGTGTTTTGTTGTGGACCTAGATCTTTAAGTAGACAAGTGGGAAAAGTTTGTAAAGAAGCCAAAATTTCTGGTGGTATGTTTGTTTATCACAAAGAATCTTTTTCTTGATGAAAATATTAATAATAATGTAAATTCCAAAATATTTTTTGCAAAATGTAACATAGCTTATATGTTCATATTATTATTATTGAAACAGCAAAAAGTACTTTTATAATACATGATTAATTTTTAAATATAGTGCCATCTAGATTTTATTTTTAAATTTATCAAAACTTTAATGTTATTTTTATGACAAAGTATATACTTATGTATATTAAAATATGCTGCTCAATAATGTTTTATTTTATTGTGTAATGTATGAAATTTTATTAAATAATTTTTTGCTTACAAAACTGGCCTTCAGATTTTTTCTTACTGTACTTTAAATTCTGTAAAATATTTTTAGAATCCAACATCTACATATTAGGCATAAATTATGATAAACACAAATATTTCGAAAAAGACGAAGAAAAATTCTTATTTTGAATTTGTTCATTATTTTCTTACTATAAACTTATTTGTACATATATAAACAAGCATTATTAAATAGTCGAATAGAAACAATAATAGACTTCTTATCTAAATTATAAAACAATAGAGCAGAAAAAAAAATATTTTAAAACATCTCTTATATGTACAATATAAGTATAGCTTACTATAACTATTATACTCGACCTACAATCATTCAAGGTTAAGACTGTAGTTATTAACCTGTTTGTAAATTGTTTATGGATTCAGGTCAAAGAATTGTATATACACGTTCGTCCTAAGTCGGCATTAAGAATTTAACATTTAATGAATAAAGTTTTTTTATTTGTTTAAACGTTAAGTTTATATTTAACAGAATACTTACAAAAACTGTACAGAATATGTTAGTATATAATGTACAATAATTAATCGCAGAATAATAAATTAAACAAATGACTCTTCTTCGCTATTTTTACTGTCTGTAGAAAACGTTCTAACAACTGGTGGTGGTGGACGATAAGGGGGAGGTTGTGCAAACATTGTTTTTAATTGAGCAACACTCCAACTTATCTCTGAAGGATATATTTCGGAGCGACTTCTGGATGGATGCACTAATTGGGCATCGCTAACGTGAACTGGTGGTAAATGTCGAAGTCTGACTGGTGTTCCCTCACTTACTGCTTTTTGTAAACATCTATGCAGTTTTGGTGAAGATTCTAGATTCTCCCCACTATCTACTTTAACTAAAACTGCCCTGTGGGTATCAGGAGTTTCAGCTAATTGTTCGTTATAAAGTCTGACTGACTCTTCGTATAATTGCTTAGCTTTTGCGCCTAACGACAACTGTTCTTGTTTCCTTACGTCACCATTAATTTTCAACGTCGACGAATCACGCACTAATGAACTATTACTAGATATATCTGGATTGGTGTCGTCGTCGTCATCTGAATCTATGAGATCGATATGGGAGGTAGATTGGCTTCTCTTCCATCCTGGAGATCTGCAGTGAGCAGCGAACCACACCGCATGGCGATCTGCTCTTTGTCCATATAATAATCTTCTTGGATGAGGAGATGATGGTTTGAGCGGTTTCATGGGAGGAGATGGTGCTCTTCCTTTACGATGCAGAGCTGGACGCTTTTGAAGTAATGAATCTTCTGATGCAAGATGCGGATTTTGCATACTGTAACACCACTTGGTTGCTGTTTTATCAGTTTTGACTAATCGTCGTCGTCTCACTACCTCATAACAAGTTCCACTTTTCGACGAAATATGTGGTACACTTTTTGAACATTCTTCATTTTCGTTATATAACTGAGTATCACTTAAAGTTAGACCAGAATCACGGCTTAGATTTGTGAGCGAAAGTTTTGCACTTGTTTCTAAACAATCTCTTTCTAAACTATCAATGGAAGAATCATCTCTCCTGTATCCACCTGAAAATTTTTATATATAACGAAATTTACATTAAAATCTAAAAATAATTTCCAGAAAAATCATAAAAAATAGTAATAGAAGATATTTGAATGGTAAACTTGCCTCCGCCACCATGAAAGCTATCGGATTCTTCTGCTCCTGAATCTTGCCGTTCATCCATAGTTTGATTATATTCCTCATGAAATAAAACTGGCCAATTGTCAATAAGGTAACTCACTAATGCTGGCGTCTTCCTTGATACATCCTAAAATAAAAATCTATCATCATTAATATTTAAAAATAAAAATAATATAAAGTTAAATAAATAAAAATTATATAAATATGTTTACCTCAGTCATGAGAAAAGATTTTCCAGGATCAATAGGATATAACAAAGTAGGTCCCATACAAACAGCGAGATTGTAAGATGTCATTTTATTTTCTGAAGAATATTGACTGATTTTCCATAAAACACATAACAGATGTTTAAGTAATTGAACGTTTTGAGGAGGTAGTCTGTTCAATAAACTAAAATATAAACAAGTTTATTAATATAAATAAAAGAATCAATATTATGTTCTACATAAACAATATAGTATTAAATAATTTTTTGTGAATTGAAAAGTTTAATATATTGCAAGTTGTATTGGATTTTGATAACATAATAAAAGTAAATCAGAATTATAAACTGAACTAACCTTATAACAGTTTCTTTCCTTTTCCAATCAGGTTGAATATCAACAGTCTCTAACCATTCTTTGTACAAAGTTGAAGATAAAAGACAATCGGGCAAACATCTCAGATAATCCTGTAATATCAGTTACATTATAAACTTAATTTATTTTTATGTACTAAATGATTATGTTATATTTTTATCTTAAAGATTAGTAGCCTATTTTATATCCTTACTGATTATCTCTAATGTAATGCCAAGTATTGTAGAATGCATTGCAATTTTCTAAGACGATGAGGAAGCACTTTTAAAAGTTGTTAATCATAGTAACCAATACAAATATTTTACTAAAATATTTTTTATAACAAGGAAGGAGATATCAACAATTCAATCCCAATTAAAAATAATTAAATTCATTTAATTTTTAACTGGTGTACTTCTTTTATCATCATCACGCATCAAAATGATTGGTTATACATTATTTTACAAAATTTACATACATGTATTTTCATATTATAACAATATTTTCCTGGTAAAAATTTAATTATTATGACAACTATATAAGATATAACGCAAAGAAAATATTTTAATTGATATTTATGTGACATAATATTAATTACATTTCTGAAGAATGAATTTTCTATATTTAATGATGTCGTAATACTGAATATATTGAAAAGCAGTTTAACAAGTCCAAAAATATATTCTATATAATTATCATAAAAATATGAATACTGTACAAACCTTTAGTACACATGCCAAAACAATAGTCGGCTTCATTTCTACTTTATAATCAGGATTTTTATCTAAAGCCAACTTCATCTCTCTACAAGCTTTAGTCGTAGCAGATTTTCGGAAAATGTCGATAGTATGAGGTCCTTTTTCGTATAATTGGTCTAATATTGCCTTCGATGATAAAATTTATAATTAAAAACATAATATGCACCATATTTCAAAAACTGATACCAATAATGAATTATTTACCGATATAGGTTTCGGTAGATTTTGTTGACACACTTTTTCCAATGACTGACCGAACAGTTGACCTCGCGAAACACAATTCGCATCTTCCTGGTTCACGTCTCGCTTACTAATTTGACGACGAAATGGCCAGAGGATTAATGGACCTTTTTTTAATTTTTTAGTTTTGTTCTTATTACCTATTAATCGATAAGGAATATAATTTTATTAAGTATATTTTATTTTTCTTCGTCAGATAATTAAATCGAATGTTTTAATTATTTACCTAATTTAGTATTGTCATCAGACATTCTTCTAAGGATAAAAAAACACTTAAATCTATTTCTTGTTTCCGACTGGCTGATTTCCGAACATTGTAATGCCCTCCTCATCATATTCATTTTGATACAAAATGGATATTCGTGTCCTAGAAAAAAAAGAGAAAAGAATATTATATAAATGCTTAATTTATTATTTTCATAAAATTCAAAATGGACGAAGGACTATTTAAAATCTAAAACAATACATTATATTTAAAATAACCACGAAAATACCGCTCAAAATTAGCCAAATTAAAAAAAAAATATTTTTATATTAAAATAAAATATATTTATATTTGTATAAATTATAAACAGACATTTAAATAATTGATAAAAATTGAAAGTACCTATTAAAGGATAAAGCGAACCATCTTTATCATATTTTGTCCATAGTTGGTAATAATAAAAATCCTCCTAAATTTTTTTTATAAAATATAATTAATGTTTTTATAGAAATATATATTAAAAAGTTGTCATCGATTTTAGAACATTACTACTCACGTAATTAGATAATGCTTTCAATAATAAAATTATACAATCTCGGGCTGTGTGGCGATTGGTTATTTTCAAAACTATTTGCTGAAATATTCAATTAATTTAGAATTATTGACACACAGTATATAGCTTATGTTGTAGTTTTAAAATATCCTATCTATTTTCTAATAAAAATTACCTTGCTCTCAAAAGCTGAGCTACTAAACGATACTTGAATAGGTAGAACTGTAGGTATTTCTTTATCTTTGGTTACGTTAATTAGTCTGTAATTCGGTCAAAAAATAAATAAATATTATTTTAATTTCATCATAAATTCGAAACAAGCAGCAACATGATACTATTAAAAATGAATGCAATAAGAGTTAAACTTACTCTTGAAGAGTACGGCGCCAAGCATCTTTCTCTTGCTCAGAACTGAAAATGAAAAATATTTATCAAAACTGCTTAGCCAGAAGCAATGAGGGTGAGGACTACGTGACAAAAGTCATTCAACCTTTGTACGGACAAGGGGTCAAAACAGATTTGGCCAACTGAAGTGTCATTCTGATATTTATTTCAAAAATGGAATTCGTTTCAAATCAAAATAGCTTTTTATATTTTAATCTTAATTCAGTAATGGAATGTAACTAGCACATTATTCTGAGTATTATTACTTAAAATTTTAATTAAAAGACGACATCGTCTCGAAAGTTGTAAGAAAATTTATATAGCACAAAGAATTTAAATTTACTTAATTATTAAATATATGTTGTTTTGTATTTAAGAAAAAAATATTTTTCCAAAAAGATCAATTATTAACCGTATATTTTATCAGATTAATCGGCTTATATTACAATATCGATGAACTATTAAAGTTTCTTCTTTAATCATTTACAATTCTGAAAAATTAAATTCAATCTATTTCTAACTATTTAAATCAAATGAAATTAATAATAATTACCTGAAGGTAATTACGTGATTAGTTGTTGGCCATCCAATTACAAACGAGCAATTGCTAGAAGATGCACTTTCCCAAACGTCTTCGACACAATCTGCCAGCCATAATTCGTTCAATGGTATTTTTTCTTTCAAACGATAAGTTTTAGCGGATCTTTAAATAAAGAATAATCTTTTGAAATTAATATGCGGACTATTTAATAAAATTAAGAAATTTTTTCATACCTCGCTTTGGAAATTAAGAGAAGATCATTAAATAAAAAAATGTGTCTTTGGTGTCTTTGCATTCCCTATTTTAAAAATCAGAATAATTATTTTACCATCCATTATTCATAAATTTTATTTAAATGTATTACTTAATATCACGAATTTTTTTATTTAAAAATATACGTTCCAAATCAAAATAGCCAAACAACACGAATTTTATTTTTAACCTTATTCAACTTACTGTAGTGAATATAACTTCTGCACTTCTTAAGAAATTCCGAACAGGTTCTTTTCTGAATACCGAAGAAGGGAGCCATTCTTTTTCTACTTGATTTGTTGGTCTGATAAAAGATAAAAGAACTCTCTAAATTATTATAGATTAAAAAGACGTTTCATTAATGATTTTTCAAATTGTACATAAATACGTAAGAATTGGTTTACTATAAGAAAAATTTCATAAAATATTTTAAACCAGCAGGGAGTCAATAATGATACAGTATATCGGAATGATTAAAATTCTAATAGGCTATTATTATTTCAGGGCGTGTTTGCTTATTGAATGTTATTAAATAGATGCTGAGAAACTATATTCTGTGACAGTATTCTTTTAAAACGGAAATGTAGGCCAATTCTTTTAACTCCTACACAATACACAATGAAGAAGATAGTCGAGAGAAACGATATCTCTGACCTCAGCACCCCATAACAGTATTTATAAGATTGGTTCGTGTATCTAATTACTATTTCCCAAGGTCAAATAAGAAGGTTCGACTGAATGGAATGCGACTCCCTCTTTGCACCGCTACTTAGACACGACACCTGTGCCTAACTTACACCCAGTTAAAGTAATTTAATCGATGACATACATAGTGTGTGAAATGGAAGTTTTCCAATTATTTATAATAGAAAATGGTTTGTTAATAAATAATTTATAAATAAAAACTGATACTTACTGCACGGAATGAGTGAATTTGAGCTTATTAGTGAAAGATCTTTGGAATCGAAAATTTGTTACAGATTTCGTTCGATACAGAGTCTTCTTCTGTAAAAAGAATAATTTTACTATTTATTTATATTAAAATGGATTTGTAAATCTATACAGAAATTCATTATTTGGAAATAAATTCTATTAGAAAGCATTTCAAGATGTCGTGTAGACTCTTCGAGATATAAATTTTCAGATATTGTATACAATTATTTATTTATTCCTATAAAGAATCTATAATGCCGGTATGAAATACATATGCATTTTGATCCTTTTTTATATACCTTCGAAATATTATTGTTATTTTAACTGCACGTTTAAGTAATATCTCAAAGAAATTAAAAGCTAAAGCAACATAAACACAATGTATATTTACCTTATTTAAAGCATCACATTCCTCCAAATTAAGGTTATCATACGGAAATAATATTTGAATCTCTTGCAAATCATTCAAACATTCTCCTTTATTTATCATCTAGAAGAAATATAAATGTAAATATAAGTTATCAGATTTTGTTACGCTGTCTTTTATAAATAATTCGTTATTAATTTTATTTATCTCACAAGTCAGTAATATACGGTATACGAATTTTAAAGAAACGGTGTCCGGGATGTATTCCGATATAACTTCTTATCCAATATTTAGCCTCTGGGAAAAAATCGCAGATCTTAAACGAGCCATGCACCAACAGGATCATCACACATCATGCAAAAACATGTCTAGGAGACGAGTTGTTTTATAAAACAGCCAGGAAATATCCAACAATTTATAAAAAAAGGTGGGAGTTGTTATAATTTTAGATGCATTAAAAAGTCGAATTATTTTTTAGCCCGAACATCGGTTTTAAATTCATTTTTCCAAAATATTTATATGATTAATTTTTTAAAAAGTTATAATTTTTGGTTTGTACTGTAAATATAATAAAACTGATTTTGAATTGTAATGGAAAAAATGAAAGTTATAATTTAAATAGAAAATTCAGATAAGATCTAAAAAATATTTTCGAATCAAACCTAAATTTCTCGATGAAAAATGATAAATGACGTTGACGTTTTGTCCTTAATCTAAACTATGATTATTGAAACCGTACACGGTTATTTCAGTTCTGTCATTTAGGAAGTGGAAAGGTATAAAACAAAATAGTTTAAATTATATTTAAATATATATATATAAATAAAGCATTTATTAACACTTTTGTAAAGTGTTTGAGTCTAATAAATTTTATATTTTTTCATTATCTAACTTGTTTTGAGAAATTCTTTAATTATTAGCGTAAGTTCTAACATCGTTTTTTGTCGTTTCAATCTAACACTTATTCGTCACTTCTAGTGATAAGTTCCGGTTCTAAATAAAGAAGCTGTTGAATTTTAATTCAACGTAGTCTCGTTTCCGTTGTTGAATCCACTCGTTACTCATCCTTACCTGTAACGCGCCGTTTACCGCTCTAGGCCAAACGCCTGTCATATCGACACTGGTCCCGTTATAGCCGCGGCCTCCACAGAAGCGTTAAGCTAACTAAAGCAGCAGCAGATTTTTCCGTAGATTTGAAAACTTCCAAGCGAATTCCATGGAAAATACAGAAGCGTTAAGCTAACTAAAGCAGCAGCAGATTTTTCCGTAGATTTGAAAACTTCCAAGCGAATTCCATGGATATAGTAATTTTTGGAAATATATTAAAGAATATCTTTCTTGAGTATTAGATTATTATCCATTATCAGAGCAAGGTTATAGTTCTTTCTAAAATTATTGTTCCAATAAAGATTGGGAGAAATATTTTATGTTCTTGCTGATTTTATAATGAACTAAAATCAAGTAATATCTGAGATGTGATCAATTTTATATGATTAGTTACATATTTTGATTGTGATTTCGAAAATTTTTTCAATCCCAAGTGAAATTTTGAATATATATATTGCTTATTGAAATTTTTGTATATAACTTAATCTCCTCAACGAGAAGATTAAATTATATACAGAAATCTTTAAGTTTCTATCTTTAGGTAGCAGCGATTTGGTACAGATCAAGGTGCACAGCAGTACACCGGGCCAAGTTCCCGCTGCGCATATCGTGTATATTAGTGTAATAGAGCATAAATTACGATGGTGCATGAATAAGTGGAAATCAGGATCAACATAAGTATAAAATATCGCAGAAGTAAAGACAAAAATTTAACATATAAAATATAAAAGATTAAATTATATACAGAAATCTTAAATTTCTATCTTTAGGTAGCAGCAATTTGGTACAGATCAAGGTGCACAGCAGTACACCTGGCCACGTTCCCGCTGCTCATATCGTGTATATATTTACACGAATCAACTTAAGCTGTATATTCAATCTCCATAAATTCACTTCCAATTAAATTAGTAACATGAAAATTTTATTTGTTGTTAAGCTTTATTTCCTCATGACCCTGTAAAAATTCCAAGCTTTAATCTCAAAGTATCCTCAGAATATCGCAAATTTGAGTACTGACTTACCTATCAAAATTATAGAATGCTTCCCGTTGACGTAGAGACTTGGAATTTAACACAAGTATAGATCTTAGGATAGAGGAAAAGGAAAATTTCTGAAAATGCCAATTTTCAATTATTTTTGTGACTTATTATTTACTTCACCCGAAGCGTCCCTGCATTAGTATAATAGAGCATAAATTACGATGGTGCATGAATAAGTGGTAATCAAGATCAACATAAGTATAAAATATCGCAGAAGTAAAGACAAAAATTTAACATATAAAATATATTATAACAATTATAAAAATAATATGTATAATTTGTAAACCTTATTAACTTTAATACCATCAATTATACAAATATATATACTATATAGGTATTTGATAAAGTATTGATGGTAACTGTCTTCAATTGAAGTTGAGAGAAATAAACGAAACCAAAAGAACGTCAATTTAAACATTATTTTAACCTCCTCAGTCCTGGAGTTCTCTATAGGGAACATCCATTTTAAATTTTTGTCCCTAATCTATTTAATATTTTTCAATTCGTTTGTATTGTTGTGCAATCAGTAAAAACAGAACTTGAAAGAAATTTTTTAGTTTTAGAACTTTTAGCAAGATTAGTAACAGTAAAAATTTGTAGTATACGTTATAAAATTTTTCTCAGGACTGAGGAGGTTAAAGGTGGGTATATTAAATGTGACCAATAAACATACCTATGAGAATGAAATATGAATATTGTTCTTGATATGTGTTTTTTTTAATCGTCTTAGACTGGGATAGAAGGAAGGAGCAGTGAAAATCACATTGGACACTCACCAGACAGCTCTAGAACAGAAGAGGAGAGCGAATGAGAATGGTTTCCAATCTTTTTATGAGCTATTTTTCTTTCTACACATCAGATAGATGGGGAAGGATGATAAAAATAAAGACTAACCATGTTTGATACATCCATCTCCGTTCCTCCGTCGGGATTGGTAGATGGATATTGTCAACGAAATGTTTATGGTTTTATTTTTCTTGGATGTCTGCATTTATATCATGGTTTCTTTTCGTGATAAGCTTGAATTATTTTGCCAAATTTTTGAACTCTATTTCCGCTTCCAAACACTCTCTCATTCAAAAATAACTGTAATTTTACGATCAGTTCTTTATTTTGCAATTCACACCATAGTTGCAATTCTAAGCAAATATCGAAAATATTCGTTTAAATGTTTTTTAACGAATTTGATCTATATAATGTGGTTAATCATGCTATCTCGTGATTCATTTAAAATTATATTTACAATATTTTCATTTTAATATCACAATAACATAAAAGAAGTTGATAAAAAAAACAGACATTTATATAACAAATTTATTAAAACGATATATTATAGTAGAAAAAATTTTAGATAGAAAAAGATCGTAGATCAATAACAATTTACCGATTTTACTTTCTCCAAACTGATCTCAAAACATTTAACATAACACATTTATTACTAAGAAAGTCTTGTCTCATTTGTAGAATTCAAGAAAATGTGTGCAAGCAATAAAACGAGAGCTAATCCGATATCCAATGCCTGTGAGAAAAATAAAATGTGAGAGATTATTACAATAGTGGATCGTCAGGAAAGATTGTTGCAAGTTTGGCAACTGTATCGTTTATTAAGATAAATCAATATAAATAATACATAAAACAATCGAAAATAGCACCGAATTGCGTTGCATCTGGTAGTGTGACTTCGCCTATATATTGATAGCAGTCTTTTTTATGATATATTGCTTATAATTTAATGAATATATTGGTGAATATAATGAATATATCGGTTATACGAAATATTCTCGTGGTTTCAGCCGAAGACCACACTTTTTCACCTGTATTAAATCACTATTAATACGAAACTGATAATTCATAAACATTGGCTAAAATGGAAAAATGACGTGGCGCGAAGATTTATTTAACTATCTTAGATTATTATTTATTTAACGTGTTTATTTAATATAATAACTTAAGAAAAAGTATCGATATCTTACCAAAAACATAAACGTGAAAAATGGCGAAGTTTCTCTCTCTCAGATTATTATTTATTTAGCGGGTTTATTCAATATAACAACTCAGCAAAAAATACTGATATCCCACCAAATACAAGGTAAAAAATGGATCAATTTCTATTCTACTAGTTTGTTTGTCCACCAAAAGAGTAGAAATCAAAAACGGTGCCAAGTTCTTTTCCAACCCTAATGTCGAAAAATCAGATTTAAATACTGAAATAAATTCAATATAGTGTCAACTTTCAGCCATTTACTTGGCAAGATTTTCAGTTATATTATATTATTACCCAGGTATCATAGTTATTAAAACTTGCCAAGTTAAAGCCTAAAGAGTTGACACTATGTTGAATTTATTTAAATATTTAAATCTCATTATTCGACATTGGGGTTGGAATGGAACTTCTCACCGTTTTAGATTTCTATTCTTTTCGTGACAAAGAAACTATTAGAATAGAACTTGGCCTATTTTTTCGCATTTATGTTTTTGATGGGATTGACATTTAACATATCACCTGCATACAGCTTTGATGGAAATCATAACGAAATAGGTAGGCCAGATGCTATGTGGTAAAATATTTTCTTATAAACTTGTAAAGTCTGGGTTTAATTTAAGCTATAACTTAAATATGTTCCGATTATTCTGAAAAATATTGAGGATTGTCATATATTTAAGGATCGCTTCACAGAAGAAATATTTCCTGTTTTAAAAATATGATTGAAATTTTTGCATATTACTGTTAAAGTTTAAGAATCCGCAACTGGTCTGACTGATATATTAATTAATTTGGAATATCCAGTGGATAAGTAGCACACGGGGTCCTGGCTAAAGAAAGAAAGAGTACACGGGAAATTCATACATATACTCATGTTTAAATTAGTGTATGAATTTCCCAAAATGATTAAATAGCAAATTGACTACAGGCATAGAAAGAGAAAATCAAGGAAACGATTTATATTATGCACGAGCAAGACTGACTACGTCTATCAAACCAATCAATAGCAAACGGATTGGCATATCGCTCCTCAGACACTATATAACTGGATGAGTCGGACGTTTCGGAGGAGTCGAAACTGAGTTGTCTATAGTCTGAACTACTACTTCTTTCTCTGCTCTTATTGTCAACCAACTAACAGAATAATATGTCTTTCTTTCACCCTCTCCTTTTTTTTCTGCTTCGAAGAAGATGTGATTCATTGATTGACATCATTTCGAAACTTTCATTGTTGACAGTAAGTTCCGTTCTCCATCCGACTATGTAACTTCCGTTCTCACAGTCCGACTCTCCCACCAAAGCGATTTACAACTCGTTTTATTTATTTATTTTAAACTACAGGGATTAACAATAATCGGAGAGATTAAAGAAAGCTAAAGTTCTTTACGTTGATTTTAATATGTGAATAAAAATACATACATTGTTAAAATTATACAAAGTTAAACGATATAATGATACAATTGATATGATAACAATATAAATTGCTTAATATAATTGGTTATATAATCAATTAATATATAATATAAAATATATGCGATACAATAATTAAGTAAAGCAAATATAAATGATAACTTTAAATAGAACAATAAAATAAAAGTGAAATTGATGAACATTTTTTTTAATAGTGAAGTTTATAGAAATTGTAAAGTTCACACAGGGACGCACAACTTCACATTAAACATTACTTTTGGATGATCAAGAGAAGAGATCTTTCTGCTGAGATCTTGATAAGAGAAGAATTTTTGGTTTTCTAGCGACGTTTGAGTTTACATAATAAAGTGAAAAAACTGTTTTAGATAATTTCTTGATTGATACAGTTCGGTCGTCCTAATTCAAAGTCATAATATTAAATTTCAAACATAATTTTGATTGATACAGTTCAGTCCCTTAAAGTTGATTACAAAATGGGAACTTGAACTTTCACATGTGGTTTTGATTTACTTGACGGTGCAAATGAGGGAGATGAATCTTGGGTTGCTGATTCTTGATCCTTTGATGCTTTTAATTACTATTTTCAATATTTGAAGCTTGGCTATTAGTCAGTCTGTAGTTCAACATCAGCTTTAAGTTAGTTCATTATTTAAAAAAAATATTCAGCATATACACCCAGTTGTGTTTTTACACGATTTTGATTTAATATAAATTAGAAAAAATTTCATTCTCTTTTTACACAGTTTGTTTTGATTTAATATGATCGTCCCAAATTCTATTAAAAAAAATTTTTTTTCGTATTACAGTGAATGCAATGTTTGCTTCACATTATTCTTCTCCATATTGTTGTTTTGATTACAAATAGAAAATTAATTTCTGAGGAATTCCCTAATTTATATGTATCACTTGAATAGGAAATTTGTTTTGTCTGCATTTTGAGTTTGGTGCTTAAAGTGAAAAATAGCTTTTTGATGTTTAATAGTATAAAAAATTTAATAAAAGTTAAAATGAAAATTTTGTCTTGTGTAAATCATACTATTTTGCATAATTCTTGTGTTTATGAATAAATAAAATGCTATTTTGGTATGGTTTTACATTAGCGCCATATAAACGAAAATTGTACCGATCGAAAGATGACGATTAGAGAGATCTTTTCAAAATGACTGCACTATTATCTGGTGCGTACTTCCAGAAAATGAACAATAAAATTATATTTCTCTATAAGCAGTACCTACAGTATCTAAACCGATGCACGACGTCAGTTTAAGATTTTCGTTGTGTTAAAGATTCATTCAAAAAACTACTATATCACGGATTTCAAAACAAGTTTTCAAAATGACGGCGCGTACCGGTTTAGATACTGTGTGGAAAAATATTGTAATTTTATTGTTTATTTTTTTTCGAATCCTGCACCATACAGATGTGCTGTCGTTTGGAAAGTTTTCTCCTCTTCGTCATCTTTCGATTGATGCTATTTTCATTCATATGGCGCTAATGTAAAATTGTAAATTATTTTTCTTTTCAAATGATAATTTTTTTATATGATACTTTTTCCTATGTATGTGCAATCTTTATGAAATAAAAAGCGCAAGAATATAAAAATAATAGGATTCTAACATGCTTATTCACAGGATTTATTATATTATTTCTGGAACCAATCTTCTATTTTCCCATAGATACAATAAATTTTTTACAGGCATTTTTCGGGAACATATCTATCATATAAAAACAGAATTAAGTGTACTATATATGTATAATTAAGCATATACTAGCATAATACACAAACACTTTAAGATAATAGGTCTAAATAGATCTGAAAATATAGATCTGTAATTCTGGTTTATTATTTACTCTTTCCAACAACATATGTGATTACAATACACGCACATACCCACACACATACATGTACTAGCTTATTGGAAAATGATCCTGAAGAGCAGTAAAAAAGTGAATATACTTGAGGTCTCAAAGGTCGAAAAGAAGTGTACAAGCATCAATACGAGACATACAAGATTTAAAATCAATTTTTAAAGCTGAAGTTTACTTTAAACCTCTGAAGTTGGAAAAAATCTCTTCACCCAACAAATGTATATTTCGCAGCTGAGTAAGTATAGAGTTAGTAAGCATAAGTGGTTTAGCTTTGTAAGCGATGCTGCGGAATATACTTTTTTGGTGAAGAGATTTTTTCCGAGTTCAGAGGTTTAAAAGTATACTTCAGCTTTAAAAATTGATTTTATGTCTTGTACGTTTCATATTGATGCTTGTTAGTGCCGTGTGCTATGATACAAAGAGGCGGCCGCATCAGGCGGCATAGTAAGGGGGCAGCATAAACACCGAAATCAAAATACAATTTAACATTTAAGGGGAGGCATTTCGAAGACTTGCATTTTACTGAGAAAATCTACCGCATTGTCCTAATGCTTGTACACTTCTTTCGAGGCTTGATACCTCAAGTATATTCACTTTTTTCTGCCCCTTCAGAGGCCTTTTCCAATTAACTAGTTCAACTATAATAATTGATGCAAATTGTTAAATAAAAATTAAGTACAGTATTCAGTTAATAAATAAAGCATTCTTACATAAGGAAGAAACAACTGCTGTATTCCATCGACACGAATGGAGAAAGAATCGATTTTTATGAGTACAGTATATGGTATTGCGCACTTGATAGCTACCAGTACTTGACCATGAAGTAACATCAAGCACTGACGTACCCTTTCTATTATAAACGGTAAGCTATTCTTTTTCTTGTGTTGAACTGATTAATATATAAATTTGTTGCATTCATACATAGAAATGAAGTACTTACGAGATTTAAGTAATTTTGAAGAATGTACATATATCCTTTCTCATATGACTCTTATAAGTTTCATTCATTTATTCTCTGAATCTATTAAAGATCCTGAATAAACTATTTTAATTTTTTAAAATATTAACGATATTTCGCGAAAAATGCTTACAAGGTAATGAGTATATATTGTTCTTTTTTTGAAAATCTAAAAAATTGACATTTTGGCAATTTCCTTTGCATCTTTGCTATATTCGCTCTCTATAACTGACAAACTATTATAAATAGACAGAAACAGTAAGTGATGAAATTATTTATAGTAAACGTAGATATTATATCAATAAATTATTTTGATGGAAGTCTTAGAGTTGCCGAGTATTAGAAATGAATATTTGAGTGTATTAAAAAAAATCCGATCATATGCAAGTTTAATTCGCAATATCTTAAAAACAAAAATATTAGGCATAAACAGTAACCGCTAAAGTTGTTGCCAATTGAAAACTCTACTACGAGTTGTAACTAGATTTCAAGTCAGGGGCAGATTCACAAAAGCGTCGTTATTGAACTAACGACGATATTTCATCGTTAGTTCAATAACGACGGTTGTCCGCATTCACAAAACTTGTCGCAATCAGTAACGACATTAATCGGCGTCGTTGGATAACGACGCCACGACCGTGTCGTTATCATCAATTTTAAGATGGCGGAAGAATTATTCTCTCTTGGTCGATGAAGATAGATTTAATATCGAATATATCGATTACCTCAACTTAGTGTTAGAGATATTTTAGTTACCAAAATTATACGTTTCTATAGACTATCTAAAGATGAATATTTTGAATTGATAGAACTTTCACCTTATACAGATATACAGATATAAGCAAAGCGTTCGTATGCCTTATATGTTGAAACACATCTATTATATGCACATATATTTTTTAGCAATGGTAGCGTTCAGTCTGTTATAAGAGATGATGTTCATATTAGCCTGCCTACGACAACGAAAATCATTACAAATGTTTGCGATTCATTATGTAGAATATATAAAGAAAATACATCAATTTTTTACTAAATTATTTGCGCCAGTTATAGACTATTAAACAAGATAGATCATCATTATAAAAATACGTGTTTAATTAAACTATTATCTTTAACTATTCTAATAGTTAAAGATAAATTAATTTAACTATTAGAATATGCATCAGCTCGTTTCTTTCAAATTTATATCAAAATCTATTAAAACTATTTATATTATTTCTAAAAATAAAGGTATTTATTCTGCAGGAGTGAAACACTGTTCTTTATATTTTTTGTCCTCCATTTTTACCCAGAAGTCACTTTCTTATTGGCTATGTTCATGGAAACGTTGACGTCGTTTCCACACTCACGAAACAAGACGACAAAAATTTCGTTGTTAAATGTCAATTAGCTTACGACATGTTTTGTGAATAGCATTTACGACAAATCGTTAAGATGTTATACTTAATGACGTCGTTGGTGTACGACGTCGTAAATAACGACACTCTTTGTGAATCCGGCCCTTATGGTTTTCGAGAAATTAAAAATTAACCTGGTTTGGTTTTCGTCAGGACGTTATTCACGGATCGGGTTTTGGCTACTTGGAATCATAGTTGAAAGAAGAAAAATCATTTTTTCTATGTAAACATCATTGTTGCACTCACGATCGTGCTAAGAATACGGTGCAAGTTCTTTGTTTATGTAATTAAATATTATATTTTAATGAATAATAAAAACAACTACGAATATTGCATGCTATTTGTTGTGATTGCATAACTGAATATTATATAAGCTATCGAATAACGTCTGCTATTGATTTATCGTTTAAAATATGAACGTTATTTGGATGAGGGCCTGTTGCACATGTCTTATTCTGTATTATAACCACATAAGTTGATGTACAGGAGTAAATAATAAACCAGAATTACAGATCTATATTTTCAGATCTACCTGTATATTAGACTTATTATTGCAAAGTATTGAGGTATTATGCTAGTATATGCTTAATTATACATATATAGTACACTAATTCTGATTTTATATGATAGATATGTTCCCGAAAAATGCGTGTAAAAATTTACTGTATCTATGGGAAAATAGAAGATTAGTTCCAGAAATAACATAATAAATCCTATGGAAAAAGCATGTTAGAATCCTATTATTTTTACGTTCTTGCGCTTTTTATTTCAAAAAGATTGCACATGTATAGGAAAAAATATTATATAAAGTAAATTATCATTTGAAAAGAAATATTAGCACCATATGAATGAAAATAGTACCAGTCAAAAGAGGACGACGAGTAGACAAAATTTTACAAAAGGACTGCACTTCTACATGGTGAAGGATTCGAGAAAATGAACGATGAAATAATATTTTTCCCCATACATTATCTAAACCGGTACGTGTCGCCATCTTGAAAACTTGGTTTGAAATCCGAGTTATAGTAATTTTTTGAATGAATCTTAACACAACGGAATTGCCGATTCGTGTTTTAATCATCAGTCTTTGAGAGGCCAATTTTTAATTCTTTAAGGATAAGGATTTTTTGCAAGGTAGGTTTACAAAATGGTGGCGCGCATCGGTTTAGGTACTGCAGATACTGCTTGTAGAAAAATATAATTTTATCGTTCATTTTCTCGAAGTCTGCACCAGATAATAAAGCAGTCCTTTTGAAAAGATTTCTCTACTCATCGTCATCTTTCCATGGGCACTATTTTCATTTATATGGCGTTAATGTAAAACCATACCAAAAATAACATGTTACTTATTCATAAAACACAAATATGCAAAATAATATGACTTACACAAAACAAAATTTTCATTTTAACTTTTATTAATTTTTTTTATACCATTAAACATCAAAAAGTTACTTTTCGCTTTAAACAGCATACTCAAAATGCAGACAAAACGAATTCGCTATTGAAGTTATACATATAAATTGGGGAATTCCTCAGAAATTTCTTTTCTATTTGTAATCAAAAACAACAATATGGAGGTGAATAATGCGAAGCAAACATTGCATTCACTTTAATACGAAAAAAATTTTCTTCTTAGAATTTAGGACGTTCGTATTAAATCAAAACAAATCGTGTAAAAAGAGAATGAAATTTTTTTATAATTTGTGTTAAATCAAAATCGTGTAAAAACACAACTCAGTGTATACGCTGAATATATATTTTTTTAAATGAACTAAAAACTGAAGTTGAGCAACAGATTAACTGAATGCCCAGCTGCAAATATAGAAAATAGTAAATAACTTAATCGGCGCCTTCGTGTTCAAATGAATTGCTATGATAAAGAGCATGCCAGTAACTATTTTCACGCTCTCTAGCTGATAGCTGTCTTTTCCCTCGTGCAACACTCTGTACTTAATCTTTAGATTTTCGAACGGGTTAGAGTTATTCTACAAATAAGTATTCTACAGATTAAACCGAAGGTCGTGCAAACGGCCCTGTGTTTAGAAAAAGAAATGTAAAGTAAACAATAGAATTTAATAAGTAAGAATTGTAACTGAATCTATAATTAAATCGGCTTAAATATGCTTAAATAAAAATATATAAAAAGTCTGCATACATGTAATTATTCAAGAATTAAAATTTGATATATTTTAAGAATATTAATCAGGAAAAGAGAAATGACGCAAAATTTTTTTAGAAAGTACGAATAACTAGATTTAAAAAAATACAAATTAATTCCAGTGGATTTTGAAAATTTCGATCTTTAGTACTTTTAGACTCTAAATGCAACTATTTCCTGCAGATTAATGAATTAGAATATTGAAATTGATATCAAAAATAAACAACAACTAATGGAAACTAATAGCAAATATTTTGCCTCTTTATAAAAAACATTCATCTGATGAGAATGAAATGTCCTTCGTATGTATTCCTACTGCTCCTCTTTTCTTCCTGTTCCTTCTCATTAGACACTCCATCTATTATTCTTTTTATTTCATCTTCTCCATCTCCTGTTCTTTGTTGCCGTCCCTCAATTTTTTCTAGTGCTCCTTCTTATTTTTCTCCTCCTCCCCTATTTCTCTTTCTCCTATTATGTTTCACTTATATTACTCTTATGTTTTGTTATGTTCAATTGATGAGTGTGATCCCAAAACGCGTTCAGACCATTTTGGTTAATTTTATTTGATGTAAATGCATACTCCTATCGAAGTCATTTATCTTATTAAAGACCGGTTTATTCCATGCCAATCGATGTATACGAGACACTCGAATCCTGCTTTGCTTTTGAAAACTTGCTCAATCCAGAGAACAGTATCGATGAAAACTTGCTGAATCCTTTGCGCATGAGCAGAACGTTTTCTTAATGCTGCCAGCAGAGTGTAAAAAACAAACTGCTATTATTGTTGACAATAAATTTGTTGTGGGAATATTTGTCATGTTTATTAAAAGTAAAATTGTTGTATTGGCTATTAATTTTCATGTTAGAAACACTTGAAATGAAATCGCAACATTAAAAGTTTAAATTTCTGGGGACTATTTTATTTATTGTTAAAAGGAAAGTTATTTTTCTAAATTTTAGCAGTTTCTAATTTGTAATGATTAAATACATATTCTGGGGCCTTTCCCATGATTATAATGTATTCATGGGGAAGGCCCCAGAACTTTCCCTTGAAGTAATTAAAGTAATGTTTGAACTTCTCCATGAGTGCATTGAACTTATGGGGAAGTTCAAACATTTACTTTTCACTACAGTCGATTCTTGTTATTCGCGGTAGTTACGTTCTGTAAATTCTTCGCGAATAATGAACCATTATGCCTATGGGAAATATAGAGTTAGTTCCTCATTGCACTTTTACTTAATAGTTAAAAATTCTTAAAAATCTTCATTCTACTAAATTATTGACAAAAATAATTTCAATTTTCTTGATATTAGTATTGACTTTTTAATTAATTTGCTAAAAATTCATTAAGCCGCTCAGCGATAATCCGCGAATAAGCGCGAAAGTGCCGCGAAAATCGAATTTGTGGTTACAAATAAATTTTCGGGAATGGTCGGAAACGTGAATAAGAAATCCGCGAATACCGAGAATTTAACTGTATGTTATGTTTTGTTTTGTTTTTTTTTGTATCCATTATGTTATTATGAACTATGTTAAAGCCATACGGCTTGAAACTTATATGAAACTATGCCCTCACTCCTCTAGTGACCTATCACACTTCTTCTGATAGGAATTCTATTCTTTTCTCGCATTTTCCTCTTACTAACTCTTCTCACTTCTTTTCAATCCTATAGGGTCAAACCTCTGAGTATGCCCTTCTATCATCTTTCATCCCTGTATATCTGTATTTTAATACGTAAATCAAAATAAATTTAGTTTTCCTCTAAGGAAGAATGAGTGTAATTGAAAACACGTTCAGTCCTTGGAATTAGCAAGTTTCTATTAACACCATTATATTTAGTCATTGTGTATTTAAAAACTAATAATGACTGATTTCAAGATTTTACTGAGAAGTGCATGTATATGAATTAGAAACAGATATCTGGTAATAGATAATCATTCACATGAAATATTTTCTCAGTTCATATTTTATTTCTGAAAATAAACAAAACTGGACTGAAGATCACACTCTTCAATTATTCAACCAAATTTATTTAATTTTCCAGTCAAATATATATTAGAAATATGAATAACTGAAAATAGCATGCAATTATGTAATAACACCAAAGTTGGTGATATATTTAATTTAAACAATAATATTATTGTATTGTAGATTTAGTTTAAAATCTGTGGATTATAAGCTAAATCAACAATACTGGATATCAGTTTGATAACTAAATAGATAATTTAATAATATTAAATAGAGAATGATTATTATATTCAATTGTAAATTTAAATAATGACAATTTTTCAAAATATGCAATACAGAATAAAATTATAGTTAATTTAAAACAGTAGTTCTGTACGGAATCCCCACTGTGGTGCATATCAATCATCATTAATCGACAAACATGAAGGAATCGTTTGGTAGTCGACTAAATGCTTTTAATCATATATTTCAGGATACTTACAAGCATAGAAGAAGAGGAATAAATTTTACAATTAAAACATAAAATAACTGTAAGTTAACTTACACAGTTTTCGAATTTTTCCTATTTTTGAAAGAATTAAAAATTATTATTTATTAGATAAGGTGGAGTGGGGTAAGTGCAGAATGGTTTTTGTAAAGTTGGACTTTAAACACATGTATTTTAACTTATTGTATAAATATTTGACAATGTCGGTACCAATCGGATTGCGCAGCTATTACTGTTTAAATCATCCTTGTAAATTGTAATTTTTCTAAAAAATTGTACAAAATATCAGCTACCCTGTACATACAAGTTAAAACGCTTTGAAGTTTATTTACCTACGCTACTTGGCAAGAGTATAATTATGAACAAATATGCTATAAAATGCTTTTTTCCGCATTAAGATGGGTTGTTCCTCTCACATTTAAGAGAACAAACAAGGATTGTTCTCTGAAATATGAGAGGAGATATAGTGAAATAAAATATAAATATAAGTGAAAATTGTTTAGTAACAATTTTATGCATTTATATCACTTTATATTTTTGTTTTATTTCACTATACCTCTTCTCGTATTATTTATTTTACATCACTTTTTATTTTGTTGAAAGTAACAAAGCACACATTTTGTTATTTAATATGACAAAATGTTTTTATCATAATAAAAAATAGTTTATACGAAAATTTTAACTGATATCTTTGTACTTATCAACCATAATCTAGACAACGTTCACATTAGTTCATTTCTTTTGAATAATCGCCCGTGTTAGATTTTCTGACGTAGTTGAGAACCATGTTATATACAAGAAAAAGAAGTTAATAAAGAAATTAAATCGTAGAACACCAAACAATAAAACTGAACGTTGTAAGCAGCAAGAGCAGCCTAATACGTAATTATCCCAAAGTGATAATCTGCATTTGCTCCATGTAACAATATTTACGGGGCAAAAGCGTACTAGCGTTTTTCTCAATAAAATTTAAATATCAATAAATATTGTTTATTTAATGTAAACTTTAATCAATATTATTCCTACTTACCAAGAATAACCGACCTAATATGAAGTTATCTTAAGAACTGTTGGACTTTTTTGTACTGTCAAAGTTGTGTGCGCTCTTCGTATTTGACGCTTTTGTAATGATTGATGTAAATACTGGAATCTCATCAGTCATCGTGCAATATCTATGTCGATAGACTGATATTAACTTTTAGTAGATTACTACAATATCAACTAGCAACAAACAGGGTCAAAGAACAGATTGTGTTCGTGAATCGAGGTATCACTGTATCTTTATTACAGTTATTGCGTAATTACAGAAACGTTTTCAGTCTATCCGACCCTCTTCAGCTGTATCTACACTAAACACATATAGTGTAGATACAGCTGAAGAGGGTCAGATAGATCGAAAACGTTTCTGTAATTACGCAATAACTATAATAAAGATATTTATATCCTACCTAAGTGATAGAATAAAGTAAAAGAATTCATAGTTTAAAGGTAGAGTAATTTTTGAACATTAATAAGGGTGTGAATACTTTTGATTTGTGCATTAACTTTTGTTTGGTGATATTTTCTGCAAATTAAAATGGATTATTTTGAAATAATACTTTATTTCCCATTTTGAGGAGAAAATTTTGGTGTAGGATAAATATTTGTTAAGCCATTTGTTTTTCATTTTATTCAAAAAACTATAAATGTTTTATAAACTTTTGAGGGCAACTGTATATGTTTTATATACATTTATTTTGTATAGATGCATATTATTTTTTACAATATAGGAACAAATAAAAAATAAGAGATCAAGAATAGCTCTGTTTGGTAAAATGAACCTGTCATTTCAGCTGAGTGTGTCTGAATATTCAATAAATAGTCCATCCAATGTTACAATAATAACAATATTTTATTATCACTGCAATGCTGGATTGACTGACTATTCACTCTCTAGGCATACTTGGCTGAAAAGACTTTGTTAGGTTGATTCTACCAAATAGAGCCATTCTCATTCCTTTACTATTCTACAGATGTCCATACCTACTTCCTACAAATTAAAAGTATGCTATTTTTTAATTAAAAAGTGAATTAATTATTAGATTTGTGGGCTTGTACCTTTTTTTGTCAAGCTTTTAAAATCCAACTTGTAGTTTGTTAGGGTAGTATGCAGTAATTCCGTAAAATTTTGAATCATGAGTTGTGCATGGTACTTTGATTTGATAAATTTTGTAGATGAGAGTAGGCAGTGTGTGTGAGTAAATTTTTAAAACCAAGCTCATTGAAAAGAAACATGAATACATTTTACATACATGAGTTAATATAATAAACTTTGTGCTAAATCAGTAAAATTTTAATGATTTATCACAAAATGGAGCACAAAATTTTCATATAAAAATAAAATATTCAGTATTCTTTATTGCAAATTCCAATTAATTTTTTCTTGCCTGTTGAATCCCATCCTTCAACCTTGCTTAAGATTTCCATTTTTCTTATAAAACAGGATAAATATATTTAAAATAATCATTCCTTCGCCTCCGCCTAATCCTCATTCTATATATCCTGCTTCTGCTGTTTCTTTTCTTATTTCATCATTTTCATCCCTCTTCTATTCTTCACCTTTCTTGCATCTCCTCCTCTTCGACCTTCTGCATTTTCTCCTTTCTCTCATCATTCTATTCCTCGCCGTCCATTTTCTACTCCTCCCCGCTCTTCATTTTCTTCCTCCTCGTCCTCCTTCTCTTTCTTTTCCATTTTCTTGACTTTCTCTTTTTTATTCTTCCATTACTCCTTCACTCCCTTTTCATACTCTTTTTTTCCTTTTCAACTTCTTCCTATTCCTCCTCCTCCTCGTTCTTAACTTCTCAGTCTTCTCGTTTGCCTTGTTCTCCTTCTTTACCTCCTATTCTCCTTGTATAGTTCCCTCTGTGCCTTCTCCTTCTACACATTCACCTTGCATTCTTCTATTTTCCTTATCGGCTTCTCGTTCTTCTTCTCATTTTCCTTTCTCCCTCACACTCTCTTTATACTGCTCTTCTTCCTCTTTCTCCTTTTTCCTCATTCTACTTCACCTTCTCTTTTTTCTGTTCCGTTTCGTGTTCCTTCTATGTTTCCTAATCATCCTTCTTCTGCTTTTATGCTTTCTTTTCCTTTACCTACTCCTACTCCTCATCCGTCTATTTCTCATATTGCATTTCCTTCTCCTTCTCCTCCTATACCTGTACATCCTTATCCTTCTTTTACTTATTGTTATCTTACGCATCTCATTTACCTTCCGCATATTCTCCTTCTCTCCATCGTCCTCCTGATCCTCATTTTACTCCTCCTTCTTTTCTTTCATCAAACTTATTTATTTCGTTGAATGCTGATTTAAAATGATATTTTAATTTTATTGAATCCTTTTCATTGACTTTATTATTATATTAATAACAAATATAGAGTAAATATAATTATTATTGTCTTTAGTATATGAAGCGGTATCAGATGAGGTCTCGTTATTTTTTAAATAATTACCATATAAAATCAATTCACCCTCAAGGAACAGAAATTATTTATAATGATGGTTCATTAGAAATAATTTCTCTTCCTTGACGATATATTCATTTTTGCATGTCCCAAACTAGAGTACTGTATATTGTAACGAAAAACAATTGAAATTTAAGGAAAGAAACTTGCTTCAGACCTTTGCTCGCTACATTATTCGGTAAGTAATCGTTTCTGATTGATTGAAAGTCAAAGGAAAGTTCTGAAAAAGAATTATATTAATTTATTTATACAGTGCATTATATAAATTCTTCAAATTACAACGAATTTCGTAATAATATTTTAAACAAATTTTAAACTCTATAAATGGCAATCCTTTAGCTTTTTCAGCTAATCCTGTTTATGAATCAGAAATTGAGTGTTTTTGTTACAAACTTTCTTACACTACATAAATGTGGAATCTATACTAAAGAAAAATCAAAATATGAATTTTCTGTTGAAAATGTAAGTTATATTTATCAAATTATTGTGTTTATTAATTTTTCAGCTACTTTATTAAATTCGAAAATGGTTTCTTTATTGATAATCAGATTCAGTAGATAAAAAACTTTGATATTTGATGGTCCTACTACTTAATATTTAGAATCAGAAGAAATATTAGTTATATGTATGCCTGGAATAAAATATAAATGTATTTCTAAACATTGGGTAATGATTAAAAATAATAATGAAATTTAATTATAGATTCCGTTAAATCATCTATTTCCTATTTTTATGATGATATAAATATTATCTCAAACACTGCAAATTCAATCAAATCAATTCAATCAAAATCAATACTTATATTTCAAAAGTTCTAAAAAGATATATGTCCGTGGGATGGCTGCGTGGTAAAGTTTTGGCTTACCACACTGGAGGATCCGAGTTCAAATCCATGTCCCACACCTTCAGTTTTTCAGGAGGAGTCCGGGCCTGGTCCGTTGAACCCCATCTTTCAATCTCTTCCGGTTGACTCCATTGTGGGTGTTGGCTGGCCTGTGATGGGCTTTATAAGTGGCCATCGCCAAGTACAATATGTCCCAAGTGAGTTATGGCGGCTTAATCAAACTAATCAACTGTAAACATATATTACTCTTAGAAGCTGAATCTCAAAACAAAAATTAATTCAAACCACCAAGTTTCATGTGATGTTAATAATAATAGATTCAATAATATCTGAAAGTCGGTTCGCTCGGATGGTCACCTGATAAAGCTTGGCTTAACAACCGGGTTCAATTCCGAATCCTATATCCCAATTTTTCTGGAAGGTCTATTCCCGTTGATCTCCATTCTTTAACATTCTGTTTGATCCCCTCAAGGTTGTTGGGCAGTCTGTGATGGATTCTACAAGTGACCGCCGCCAGATAAATTAATATATTTGAATATATGATATTTGGTTAGTTATAAAAAGACTTTTAGAAAAATGGGATTAAAATAATAACAAAATATTCAATAGCGTAATTTTCGAACGAAGCTGATCTACAAGAAGATATAATTAGAAACTTTAAAGATGAAATTAAATAGTAATTTACATCTCAATATCAAATACCTTTTATACAAAAGTTTAAATATTGAATTAATTATTAAAAAAACTGTAAGTATAAAAAAATTTCAGGATAATTTTCAGAAAACAATGCAATCTGAAAATTGTCAAAAAGTGATAAATTCAATAAAATAATTGAATTTATCACTTTTTGATAATATCACGCTCTTCTGAATTTTTATTGACGAAATTAGAAACAAACATGATGGGAGAAAAATATCGGAGTTTCAAAAATTAATTGAAATGTCTATTAAATATCGTTCTGAGGGGTATTTTTTCTTGGATATTTCCTTAATCTATACATATGAAAAAGTATCATAGAATGTAAGTAAATATACTAATATCAAGATTTTATTGATAAGATTGAAATTATCAAACATCAAGAGCTATAAAATTAATTGATGTGATATTGTTCTGAATAGAAAATTCTGAAATGATTTTATTAAAAAACTTAACAGAATGATAATGATGGGTAAAGTATATGTGGTAATGCTGTCTGAATTTCAAAGAAATCTATAGAATGGTGTCTGCCAAACTGTGTGCTGCGAGAGATTCCAAATGTGCCGCAAAAGATTTAAAAATATTTAATATAGTGCGTTTCACAGTCATAAAATTCAGTCCATCTAGGAATCTACATGACGATAAAAAACGCAAAATAGCAGGATATAAACCTGACATTAACAGAAAAAAAATTTAACAGATTTGAGAAATGACCCTATGGACCCTATGTACAAAGCTCACATTCTGGTTTAATATTGTCAGCATTTTGGATTTCGCTCTGGAATCAATATCCTCGATTTGCTACTACAGTCGTTAAATCCTTGTTGCCGTTTGGATCGTCGTATTTTTGCTAATTAGGTTTCTGAGCTTTACTGATAGCAAATCAGGAGTTGCGTGTATGTTTATCTAATTTAGAGCCACGTCTTGATATAATTATTTCTCAACAATTATTTATTTGAAAAAATATTAGAAATTGAAGCATATGAATATATTAGAATAACACAGTGTCTGCCAAACTGTGTGCTGCGAAAGATTTAAAAATATTTAATATAGTGCATTTCACAGTCATAAAATTCAGTCCATCTACGAATCTACATGATAAAAATCTCAAAATAGCAGGATATAAACCAGACATTAACAGAAAAGGAAAAATTTAACAGATTTGAGAAATGACCCTGTGTACAAAGCTTCACATTCTGTTTTAGAATTGTTAGCATTTTGGATTTCACTCTGGAATCAATATCTTCGACTACTACAGCTATTAAATCCTTGTTGCCGTTTGGTTCATCATATCTTTTCAAATTAGGTTTCTCAGCTCTTATGGAAATTAAATCAAAAAAACGGGAACGATTACTGATGGTAAAGAGGATTTACGTATATGTTTATCTAATTTAGAGTCACGTCTTGATATAATTATTTCTTAAAATCAGTCGCATCCTTTTTATTAATAAAATTATTATTTGTAGTACTTACTTATGTAATTTCGATAAAACAATGTTATTTTATTATTATTTCCTATATTAATAATAATAATAATTTGATTCATATTAATAAAATAATTTTTTTTTGAATTTTTATTTGGTATTCTGCAAAACAAATTCCCCTGCTTCAAGCCAGATTCCCACTTGGGGTGAAGTCTGAAGCAAATGCAAAAAGGAGCTCGTTTCCATAGCAACGGAATTTGACCTTGCGGCCACTTGTTAGAAACATAGACATTTCTAGCTCCTAATGTCTGCGCTTCTATACAGCAATTAGATGCAGAAACTAGCCAATCAGAGAAATTCTTAGTACTAAACGAATTATACAATCGTGGTTATTGGTGGTTGACGTACTCCTATTCTTATCGACTATTGGCTGATGTCGTCAGTTGTTTACTGCAAATGTTTAATTGAATCATTGAATGGAAATGAATACTGGGCATATCAATGTTTTCAACTCATCAGCCCGCGGTGGCACAGCTCAAGTGGGAATCCGCCTTCAGTGTGCCGTGAAGTAAAAAAGTTTGGCAGACACTGGAATAACATACAAACATTTAAAATGCATTGGTGTATGTCTTTTCTTTTCTTATCCTTTTGCTTTTATTTTTATATAATATGTTAATTAGGAATCATATTTTTAGTATTCTGTTGTTGTTTGTTTGTATGTATATTATAGTAGACTTCCTCTTATCTGGTCTCTTTAGGATTGGACTTTAGACAAGATAAATGAATGGCTGGTTAATCTGAAGATATATACATTTATAAGTTGCAAATTGAATAAAAAAGTATAGATTTTATATATAAAGATTTATTAAACCAAATCAATAATCTTCATTTTTTTCTTTTTGTTTAAGTTTGTTTTTTTAAGCAAAATCATGCCATTTTTCATAAGAATTATATCAGAGACGAATTATCTATCTATTTGATATATCACACTCAAATAGGCTAAGATAATTGCTTACTCTTATTGTAATCAAATTCTAAGTTCTAATAAAGCACAATCACAATTTAGGATAAAGGAATTGCATTTTAATAAGCATAAAAACATTTTTGTTACATGGGCTACCATCATCAGTTATTTTGAACTACAAGTCGAACACATTCGAAAGCTTTCGGATTGATATGTTTTGTTGCAGTTTCAAATATTTGTTTTCACTTCCAAATGCATTATTGTTTTTATTCATTTTTCTTTTCATTCATACTGGACGAAAATGTGGTTGATTAAAGTGGAAGCTGGTTAAAGTGAGACTAGATAAGACGAGTCTACTGTATTTGAAATTTTTATGATTTACCGTATTTGCCGGCGTATAAGATGCACCGGCGCATAAGACGCACCCTCTTTTTTATACTTTTTGGAATTTTATTTGGTATGGGAAACAAATTCCCCTGCTTCAGTGTGCCGTGAAGTAAAAAAGTTTGACTGACACTGCTATAAAAGAATAAAATTAGCATTATTGACAAAAACATGTAATAACTGAAATTTTTATCTTCACGAATTTCAATAATTTTCAAATATTTATCCATTTTATATAAAAATTTGTTTTAAAATAGAGCAAAATAATAACTGATATTGAAATTTATTCATTTTCTTGAAATCTTAATAAAATTTAGATTTGCTGATATGTTTTAATTATTCCATTGCTAAAATTTTATCACTTTCTTGAAATGTTAACTATTCAGTGTAAATTGGTCAGAATCACCAGTACAGGATAGTTGAGATACAGAGTACCTTAACTTTGAATTCATATAATATTTTTAATTGGAACAGAAAAATTTTCAAAATTATATTAATAGTTTTCAATAGGAAATAACTTATCAGGAACTGTGGGTTTTTATGTCAAAAGTATGTTTGTACCTTAGGTAGGAGACTTTTATAAAAATGTGCAAATATCCGGTTTTGCACCATGAGTACAGTAAATTCGGGTACCTATTTGAATATATCTAACAATCAGCATTTTCAAAATTTTTATTTACAAAATTAAAAAAACCCTATGTTCTTTATATATTACGAAAGTCATATATACATGTATCATTCTCTTCCTCTGTATTTGAACAAGCCTCATGAGTCCATCCTCGATATGCGCAATATTAGATCCAAGCTTCCTCTGATTTGAAATGTCAATAAAATTCTTTACATGCAGACATTGCATGATTATAATACATGTAGGCAACAATCTTTTCTTCCTCCTCTGAAACCGTTTCTGTATATTCAATGTTCTTTTTTTCACTTTTCTTTAAGCTTTTTTACTTCCTTTTCCCTTTTCTTCTTTATGATACTGAATTTTGTAGTTTTAAAATTTTTTCTTAGTAGACTTCTTGTCTTTTTTCCTGGGTATATCGGTACTAAGGTATGGATATTATCCGATATTCGGTTTTTTCCTACTACGTATTTTTTAATAGAAATGATATTTTTACGTACAGTGATGCGGTAAAGTATTGATTAATATGTTAATATATTTCTTAAAATTTAATGAATGAAGAGATATATTTATCAATAATGATGCTAATGATGACACTGCTAGATTGCAGCTGTCATCACTGAAATACAAAGATATCCGGTTTGACCCGATTATCCGGTTATTGCCCCACAACTTGTCTGTATTAGTAATTATGTCATATAAAGTATTTAAACATACAAAATATGAAAACGTAGCACAAAAAGATAATTGTAACATTTGAGTAGAAATATTAACTCTAAACTCAAATACGAATATTATTTCTAAAAGCAGACATTTTTAAATGTAGATTATTACATTTTTAATTATTACCATTTTAACTTTACAGATATATGAACAATGAACGAATCAAGAGTTTGTTTCAACTGTTTTGTAAGTCCTATCACATTGGCACTCAAATTCCTAGGCATCGATATCATGGATACGTGTGAAATTAATTTTTCACAAAATAAATTATATAAGGCCTACAAGTGTTTTGTCATGATTTCTGTATGGATAGCATTAGCTTGGTCTATCCACATTAGCGTAATTGACAAGAATGCATGTATCCAGCGCTGTGGAGGATTTCTTTATTTCATGCCAGATAACAAATTTACTATTAACGTTAGTAAAATATTTATTATTGGAATCACCTTAGCTGCAGCGGGTAGTATCACTGGAACATTCTTTTTTAAAAAAATAAAAATCGAATCCAGCCAGGAGAATTTCGAAGGTGAAATTGCGTATTTGACTAAGATTAAATATCGGGTTTATCAAATTAATCTGTGTACATGTATTTCAGGAATTGTTTTAATTACATCAGCAGTAACAATACACGTGAAAACTATCCAAATGCCTGATAATTATTACAAATTTATTATGTGCCAAATATTTTATGAAATTATGATTTTTTGGGTTTTTCTTTCATTACTCAGCATTGCTGAATTTATTGCTTTATGTATCTTATTTCTTAGATCTAGGTTTAAAAATATTTATGTACGTATAAAAGATTGTAAGAAATATCCTGATTCAATGAAAGCTGTATTGCATATAGAAGAACATAAACATGCAGAATTATGTGAAATTATGGAAACATTTGACAACATATTTGGAAATGGCCTTACTATAATTGTTTTGTGGTGCTTGCTTTTTGAAGCATGCTGTTTTTATTACGGCATATTTGGTCGTGCTGTAGAAAGAATTCTGTTAATATCTCTTGGTTTGTGTGCGACTATTGTAACCATAAGCGAATGTTTCATATTTGCAGAAATACAAGATTATGTAAGTAAATATATTTTAATATTATTTATTTTTTTATATAATCACTCACTCTACAGTCTATTGTTAATCAATAATTGAAATTATTTAATAATTAATAAAAAAAATTCAAAATATAATAGGGTCGGCCGGATGGCCGCGTGATAAAGCTATGGCGTACCACCCTGGAGCCCGGGTTCAAATCCGGGTCTCAGACCTCTCCGGGGTTTTCACGAGGAGACCGGTTCTAGCCGGCCCGTTGAACCCCATCCTTCATCACAGGTGTTGGCCAGACTGTGATGGGCTCTATAAGTCGCCGCCGTCAGATATAGTATATTTTAAGTATGATATGGCGATTAACCTACTTAACCTAACCATAAAAATATATTAGGAATGATATTTAATAATTCAATATGTTTATGAAACTTTCGAAATATAAATACAGTGATATAAGGAGTTAAATGTACTGAGAAGAAATTTTTGCACTGTTACATCAAGTTTATCACACACAAACGAAGCCCGATAAAAATTAATCCAGTTAGGAAATCCTGTGATGGTCTATTCTAGTTCCACCAACTATTTTGAATTATGGCTTGGGGCATATCAACTTCTGCACGCATTGCAGGGGTTGTGGGAATATCTTTCTACAGAAATCACCCTACTTTAAGAGCCGCTTATTTAATCCCTGTCACTATGAACGTATTATTCCAGCTTTACCGATACAGACCTAGTATCAGCAGGTAAACTCTCCCTCCATGTCAAGACGGGCTCCAGGTGGAAGAGAGGATGGCCATGTTGTAAAGAATTCGCTAATAACCTTGAAGGATCTGGGTTAATTTTCGGCTTGCACATTTCCAGATTTTCAGGAAGGATCCTAAGCGGACCATCTTTCAATTTTCTATTTGATCCCATGATAAATGTATGCAAACCTGTGATGGCGTTAAAAGTGGCTATCTCAAGGTACAATAATCTCCCAAGTGATTGGAGAGATTATTGGCGTAAAAATGCTTTGGAATTCCGCTCTAAGGAACCGGGTTCGACTCTCGGTCACACAAACTAAAAATATTTATAATGCGTCTGGCCTGGCTTGATTATCTCATCCTCTACAATCTGACTGAACTCTGCAAGGTTGGGCAGCTTGTGGCATGGTTACTAGAGGTCCGTCACTTAGTAATCTCATTTTTTGGAAAGTGATGTCATCTGTTGAGCAAAAAAATGTTTCAAGTATGACATGTCGGCTAAAGTGAAAACTAACTAATGTATCATAATTGTTCAAAACAAATTATATTTAATATCGAAATTTTGACTTTCCAAGTGAAAAACTCGATTTTCTATATATCTGCGAAAATTTTTTAACGTTAAAACAGAAAAATATCTTGATTGGCATATTTTGTTTCTTTAATGAAAAATGTATGTCATTAAATAATGAGCCATTAAATTTAGCGACAAGAAACAATTATAAATTTGTATTAGATGTAATAATATTAATATTGTTAATAGAAACACTTTCTAAATGCAAGCATAAAAATGCTTTATTTTTATTTTAATTTGAATAGATCGTTTGGTGATATCTATTCCATAATTTATGATTAATTATTCAATGAATTACACTGTTATGCATAATTTTTGTTTCTAATATATATGACGCTGCTACAATGAATTTCATATTAATTTTCATCTATTTTATATAATATTATTAGGCTGTGATCCCAATCCACGAATTATATGTATTCAACTTATATCCAATGAAAGTAGAAGATTTAATCAAAGTAAGCTTACATATAAAATTTATACATTAAATTAAAATTTATAATCATAATTATTACGTCTATATAGGTTATAACATTTATGAAGAGAATTAACAGAGGGGAATTTGGATTACATTATTTTGGAATAGTTCTGTATTCCAGGCAGTTTGCATTAGAGGTATTTTAGAAATATAACAAGCTGGAATGTTTGGCTATATTCAGATAATAATTAAACGCAATTAATTTTTTGTATACTGATTTTGAATTTTTATTTTAAATAAGAATGAGAATGTTTTATAAAGTAAACATAATTGCATTTTATTATACGATTTTTATTTATCTTAACATTTTCTTACTAGATGCTGAACAGTATGTGGAGTTACTTATCGACAATAAAAAAATTTAAACAACTTTCCGAAGGAAGTTATCCCACGGCGACCTGCAATAAAACTATAAGCATAATTGAGGCTATAACATAAATAAGTATTAATTATAATGAAGAATATTGAGATTGCCATTCTTTAAGAACAATCTTATTTGAACAAATATTTCATGTTTTAATAGATAAGTTTTTAATTTTATGATAGCCATGTAAAAGCAGATAAAAGCAAAGCATGTAGAGTTTTAAACAAAAAGATTTATATCCGTTTTTAAATAGATAAGGAAATATATTGACATTATCTAATTAATAGGATTTTTCTAGAATATAAATCGGACTATAAACAAATTACTGTATATCATCATGACAGAAATATTTTCTATTCTATTATAGACCAAAACCAAAAAGCAAATTGATCCCAGATATGATCCAATTGTAAATATTATGTAAAGTTAAACTGTAACTTAAAATTAAACTGTAATTTCAATAAGTACTTTAAATCAACGTTACTGCGACCCCAATGTTGTGTTAAAATAATTACTCTATTTTAAAGGACAATTATTATTCTTATTGTATTTATTATTCTTATTGTACAATATACTGAATTGAAACGCTGTTTAAATTAAAGAATAAATATTAAAATTCATATTTTTGCAATGAGTTTTTCATTCAGCAAACAGGAAATAATTTTTTTTAAATTTACGAAAGTATCTTTGTATTCAGTGATGTATCATTGCCATATTATGATCTGTTAATTGCAGTATCAATTAAAAAAAATATAACTTACGTAGTGTGCTTATGATTTAGGCTTTGATACAAATGTCCTCTTCTGTAAAATTTAACCCCTTTGTAAATGTTTCTTTAATGGTTAAAAATCCATATAATTAAATTTGATTACATTAGAGTTTTAATAGGTTTTAATCGGAAACGAATATTTTTACACATTTATTAATATGAATAATTTCAGTTAACTAAACAATGAATTATATAGTACTGTATATTAAAAAGGAGAATTTATCTAAAACTTTAAACATTTCGAACCAGATAGCACTACGTAAACTAAGGATGTAGTGGTCATTGTATGCTACAGAAATTGTTCGGAAGTGGCAATTATTCTTGATATATAAATATAAGGTGTTTTTACCTTATTCAAACAGGACTTACCTTTAGCAATTTTTTGGTATCAAAAACCATTAAATTTAGCCAGTTTGAGGCTACAACCTTAAATAAATATTTTTATTTATTTAAGGTTACTTTTTAATTATTATGCTGACGTTAAATAAATATTTTTATTTAACGTCAACATAATAATTTTAGGTTCATAAAATTTTTATTATTATTTAAGCTAATTAATTTTGTTTTAATTCTTGACAATAATCCAAGAATCTTATGTAGGTATGCTGCGCTGGATCACTTTGGGTTAAAGTAAAATTTTACCTAATAAATTGATATACTGGTGTTTGTATTATAATAATTTATTTTATATATATGTTATGGTCAATGCCTGAATTCTAGCCAATTTGCTGAATTGCTCAAATTGGCCATTGATTGTTAGGTGCATCATGAATTGGCCGGCCAGAGCCCAAAATAGTCATAAATTCTTGTATGTTTTGACAGGCCAAAACATACAAGAATGTACGACTATTTCAGGCTTTGGCTGGCCAATTCATGATGCGCCCAACAATCAATGGCCAATTTGAGAATTGTCCAAGAAAAAGTGACCAAAGCTAGAAATTTTGCAAGGCTAAATAGTGGAGTGCATTCATGCATGTTGTTCTTACATACTAATGCAAGAGATTATAGAATGATCCATGTATAGAACTAACCCACCCGTTAATATGAATGGGATTGTTTCTCAGAGTAAGGAAAAGGGTAGAGATGCTCTTTTGTAAGATTTCTGTAATCAATTTATCATAATACAGGTAGGCTTCAATTAGTGCGAATTCGATTAGTGCGACTTTTAAAATTGATATTGTTTTTCGGTTAGTGCGAGAAAATATTCGATTAGTGCTAGTTTTAAGCACAGACCAGTCTTACTAACAAAGCTCCTTTTATGATGTCAATTAACAAATTACCGTTAAT
>AYEL01075462.1:0-15189 GCA_000484575.1 Olivierus martensii
ATGATGATATGAGATGCAATTCCTGGTAAGTTATTAATTTAGATGATGAACAATGATGTAAAATATGAAAATAAATATTTCTTAAACAGTTAGTGTTAAGTTTATTGTAGTTATTCATTGTGAAGTTAGCTAATGGCTGGAATCTCACAAAGCAAGAACCAATTACCATATTTTCCATAGAGTTAATACTTCGATTAGTGCGAGAAATTCGTGGAACCAATTATTCGCACTAATCGAGGCCTACCTGTACATTATGGATTTATTTTTTGTATTTTCCCATAAGATAAAAAATAAAATAAAAATGAAATACCATATTTATGAACAATTCTGGCAAAGACAGTAAATTTTTAAAATTTTATTATAATAAATATAAAATATTTTCAGCATTATTTATAACTTTTAATGTAAATCTATCAATTATTTAAAAAATATAATAAATATTCTCAAAAATTCAGCTATTTTTAATATCTTTTTTCATTTAATTTGAGAGTTATTAATTCATAAAATTTTAAATATCAATTTAATTTTAATATATTGATAATAAAGTGCATTTTTGTAGCTATAAATTTTATATAATTTTTAATTATTTGGTTTTTATTTTTGAGATTAAACACTGCTTGATCAATTGCTTGATCAGCTTCACAAAACTTCTAGCTTTGGCCATTTTCTCTTGTACAATTCTAGAATTGGCTATTGACTGTCAGATGCATTGCGAATTGGCCGACCAAAGCCCAGAATAATTGTAAATTCTTGTATATTTTGGCTTTGGTCAAATGACTTAGCCAAATCTAGAAGTGGCTAGCCACTTTGCAAATTGACTAGACTTCAGGCATTGGTCATAACATATATATTTAAAGTTTCAATAAAATATTTATTTTGGCAAATGGCATTAATATATTGGTAACTAAAAATCAAAGATCAAGTAATTTATTGGTTTCAAATTTTTATTGAATTTTAAGTGCTAAAGTTGGGGGTAAGCTTATACACAGGTTTCGCATTTTTACCGATTTTCAAACTCTGAAGTCGGGGATTGGCTTATACACAGATTGATTTATATTTGAGTCATTATATCGAAGTTTATTATATGCTTTGTACAGCTAATTGATGCCAGAGTTGAAAAAATAAACTGACATCTTTATCAACTACTGTGATGATCACTGTTGGATCCTTAATGAAAATGTTTTGTGCTGTAGGAGAGAAAACATAACATACAAAAACTTAACTACAACTATATTAAAGTCATCTAATTTCTAAAAATACATATTATCCTTTCATGGCAAACTAATGAAATTGCATTTTGTGTGTGTATTGTGTGTCTATAGTGTGGATTTACAAGAATTAATGAAAATGTTTTGTGCTGTAGGAGAGAAAACATACAATTTTAACAATGATTTTGTAGGAAATGTTCAGCAAATTTTCAAATTATTATAATTTTTTATAGTTCAACAGGAAAATTTCAAACAAAAATGTTCAAAAATTGCCAATTATGCAACATAATTAATGTTTAAAATAAATATAGAATATAGATTCAAAGATTACTTTAGAACCTGGTTCTAAAGTAATCTTTGAATCTTGTTCTAAACTGATGTTTAATTCCTGTTCTGTATTAATGTTCGATTTTCTATGGTACGTTTGTAATCTTTGCTAAAAACAGGCATACTGATGAGGGACTGATTTTTGTCCGAAAACGTTATATGCCAATAAAAACTTTTAATACCTTGCTAATAGTGCTTATATAGTTCCTGTTTAAAATAATTAGTTTGCTAATTTTGTAAATATTAATATGTTTTTGTTCAACAAAAACTTAACTACAACTATATTAAAGTCATCTAATTTCTAAAAATACATATTATCCTTTCATGGCAAACTAATGAAATTGCATTTTGTGTGTGTATTGTGTGTCTATAGTGTGGATTTACAAGAATTAATGAAAATGTTTTGTGCTGTAGGAGAGAAAACATAATTTTCTAAATGTGTTAATTAAAAACCATGTTGTAGAATTGTCATGTTATATGAGAGTTTCTGCAATTTTCTAATCATATTAGAGTGAAACCATGTTGTAGAAAACCATGGTTACCAATGTTATAGGAGGGTAACCAATGTTACAGGTAATCCTCCTATAACATTTCATTAAAAACGTTCAAATTGTTGTTAAAATTGTAAAGATCCAATAATATATATTCTTTATGTAAAATTAAAGCAATTTTACATAAAGAAATTAATAAATTATATATATTATTACTTTCATTTCCATTACTTCCATATCCATCTTTTATTGCTTCCATTTTAAATATTATATACCTATAGTAATAAAATTTTCATATTAATAATAATTTTATAAATTTCAGGGAGAACCAGGTCTATATGGTGATCCAGGATTACCAGGTCCACCTGAAGGATCACGTCCAAGAACTGGAGAAACTGGACCTCCAGGATTACCTGGTTTAAAAGTATATAAGTTTAAATTCAAATAAATGCAAAAAGCATTTTTTAAATTAATTATTATGTGTATTTACAAAATATATAAATCTAAATTCTTAACATTAAAAATTTTTGAATTATACAAATTTTAAAATCTAAATTATATAAAATATAAGATGACAAAGAAATAGGCCTAATATGAGGGAAATACTTCATATAAATTGATAAAAAAAACCAGTTCTATTTATTTGGTCAGTATTTTTTAACATTTTTGGTCAGTATTTTGTAAAATAAATGGTCAGTATATATGGATATTTTGATCAGTATAAATAATTAAATGTCAGTATCAAATTACATTTAGATCAGTATAATTTTCATTTTTGGTTAGTATAAATAATAAAATTGCAGTAATATTTTTTATTGGTTAGTATCTTTGTCTGATCAGAACTTTTTTATTGTAAAATGAGAGAAAATATAAGTATGTGTATAAGAAAAAATGGTTTATTATATTAAAGAACAAAACATAAAAATGTAAAATAATATAATTTTATTACTTAACTGATTATCAAAAAAATACTAAATATTAATACATATTAAAGAAACATGATATTAAAGTAAAAAATATTTAATTAATCAACTAAAAGAGCACGGGTTGCTAATTTCGGCCTTCCTCTTGAACGTTACTCACCTATAGGTACTTGTTTAACTGCTGGAGGAGGTTTAACATATTTTAAGATCTATCGCTATAGGTACTTGTTTAGCTGCTAGATGAGGTTTGACATATTTTAAGTGTATAGCTAAACTTATTATATGCTTGCATATATATTTCTTAAAAAAAGTTGGGCAAGTGCAGCAGCCATCATCCAGTTTTCTTCTTCTTTTGGTAGATTCACAACCAAATTTTCTGTCAGAGTGGAGAGAAAGGAGGGGTGTGGCCTGTCGCGTTGGCCTTGAAAAACATAAGAATCCCATCGTTGTAAAACTTGTAATGGTTTTATGAAAAAATAGCATACTTGTTTAAACATAAGGTAGAAATTTTTATTTTTAATTCTATGATATGTTTATGAAGTTGTTTTGCAATACTGTTTATCTAACTTATTTTTTATTTTTTTTTAAATTGTTTTGTAATTTGTAAACAAATCGGGTGTCCTATTATAAAGTTGTTTCGCTTTTCCTTCCATAATTACAATTATTCAAATATTCTATCTTTTCTCCATTAATAAAGGATATTAGATATGCTATGAATGCCAAATTTTTCTACTGATAACAATTTAGTGACTGGGTGCTTTTGTCATTTCTGATTACATATATAAAAGCTTGTAATTCTTCAGATCTTTCTAAAAATAAATTTATTTTTACTGAGTTATTGAAATTGTTATATTTTATTAATTTTTTTAATGTATCTGAATTATTTTATAAACTTTTTTTATAACACATTTAAAAATTTAAATATTTAATTCCGATTGTGCACGTATATTGCATACGCCATTAGGCATAAAGATAAATACTGTATAATCAGTATAAAATTAATAAAAATGAGTTATAAATGAAAAATTTTTATTTTAATGATTGTAAGGTATATAATTTTAAAACTAAAACTAAAAAAATCTAAAATTACTAAATGTATAAACATTTTATAAATTAAACATCCATTATTAAGGTTACTCATTTTTATATATGACTAAAATAGTTTAATCATACATACAATTAGAATAAATTAAGTAAACTAGGTTTTAAAAAGAAGAAAAATAAAAAATTAACAATAAACTGTAAAAATCTAGTGTGCTTCATTGCAAAACATAAAAGCAATTGATTCTTTTGATGTGTCAGATGATGATGTGTAAGCGCGAAAGCTATTTTTAGAAATTGATAACATATATTATTATTAAAAAAATAACTTAATTGCTTGTGAGTATCAAATTAATACACGTATATTTTTATTTAAAAAACGATGGAATTAATGCAAAATTGGTTCAGTGTATCTGATATCTACTAGAAAATTAGAAAGCTCGAAATTTTTCCAGATTTTAAAAAAAATTTCATAATTAGTTATTTTTTATGAATTTTTTAAGTTGTATCAAATTGATACTGCGTGCTAGGTGGCAGGATTAAAATAAAGGTGCGGAATTCTTCTCCCACATGCAAAAAATAAATAAAAATTCTGATATTAAAATTTTTTTTTAAATTTCTAGATTTAAAAAAATTAATATCAGAATTATTAGCATTTCATTAGAAAAATTAAAATTTTCCTAATTTGCTAGGTCTTTCCTGATGCACTCATAAAATTTCACAGGTCATAGGTGAGTTTGAAAAACACCTACCTATGGCATTCACGAATTGAGAAGTTGAGCTTTTTGTAGGCGATTTTTAGAAGTCAGTCTTTTTTCATGTGACATTATTAAATATAAAAATATATATTATATAAAATATAATGGCAGCAGCCTTTACTGACAGCTAATGTTATATATACCGATATTTTATTATAAATACTGACCATCTATTTAAAATACTGACAAGTTATTATATTTACAGATATTTTAATTTAAATAATGACCGTTTTTATATTAACCATTGTAATACTGACCATTTATATTACGTACTGATATTTTATTATAAATACTGACCATTTATTTAAAATACTGACCCAATAAATAGTAGCCAAAAAAAACCATGTGTAATTTACAACAATTTATATTGTAAAGACAACAACCATATGTCTTTACAACAATTTATTTTTATAAATTAAACATTTTTCATTTTTTTAAAGCCATCTCTCAGTTTCTGTACATGTATTTTAATTAAAATTCTTTAGTTTCTCATGATATTCTAACTGTTTAATTGAAAAATTTTTGCCAAGCTTTTAAATTGATAAAAAAATAAAACCATATGTAATGTTTTTATAAAAACATACATATAGTTTTATATTTTTTGCCATTAATCTAAATCAAAAATATTAACAAAATTTTTACATATCAGTAACTAACTTGTGACACAATCTAACCTAGCATTTTTCAAACTTTTTTGACTATGACCCACCACAGGAATTTCATTTTATATGATGACCCAATATATATGTAATAATATTGTATTTGTACAATGTTAAATTCTTTTTTAGTAATCATGCTATATATTTATTATAGATAATTTATATTAAGTATAAAGAAAAATTAACCATTTTCAGAAAAGTTTTATTTTATAAGCTGTATTTTTTGCTTGTTGCAATCCATTTTATTTATTTGCTGACCTACTAAAGAGTTGCAACTCACAGTTTAAAAAACCATAATCTACTGAAAAATAAAAACTTTTTAATAAAAAACATTTTATTAAAAAATTTTTATAGTAAAATTTGAATACATTTTTCTTTGGATTATCTTCAGCAAATCAAACAAAATAGCATTTTCTGATTTATATCATGATCATCTGCTTTTTAAATTTTACTAATCCTTCTTTCACATTGCTCAGTTTCAGTAAATATTGACCATGCACAGGTCTTTTAAATGCTTTTACCAACTTTCAATTCTACTACAATCCTAATATTCTTTTAACCACTTTTCCCTTTCTGCCATATTAAGGTATACATGATTCTGTATGATGTTATTGAAGATGGCTTATTTAAACTATTTCAAATGTCTTTGTGAGTAAAGGATATTTTGTTTTAATTGTTGATATGTAGTGCTGAATTTTATTATTGTTATTTTAGAACAATGATTCTGAACCTATGGTATGTACAGTTCGTTTAATAAAGGTGTAGACATAGTCCGTAGGAGCAGCAATGACAGGAAGTAGATCACTTACAACGTCTGGAAATTCACAGCAAAGGCTGCCTGTAATGAAATGGACTGTTCTTGTTGCCGTATAAACAGGAATGTGATAGATTGCATAGAGGGGGAGAATTTTGATGACGTAGGTGACATGATTAATTCCTGACACATTGTATTTTTTGAATGCTTTAATTTTTATAAAATACGAAAAAAACTTCCTTACAGTTTAGAAAATTGTATTAATTTAATTAAGGTAAACTTTTATTAAAATTTTCTAATTAAATAAAATGCTTATAGGTTACCTGCTATTAAATAATAATTCTGTATTTGTGAAGTAATTCTTCACAAAAGTGATTTTTTTATATTAATAAATGATTAAGTTCATCTTATAAGAAGTTTAAATTCTTGAATATTTAACATTAGTTAATTTTCAGATGTGTTTCTTACTATATGCATATTATATAATAGATGAAATTTAAAATGTTTAAATGGGACTGAAAATGTTTCCGTCAAAATAGACTTGGCAGATTGGAACGGATCTTCTTTGCTTAGACGAATTATTTCTGCATCTTCATCGCTTATAGTCAGTCGTGGACACCTAGGCGATTTTTTAGGCGATAGCGTTCATCTCTTGTGAAATTGCTGTAATAATTTATAAATTGTTTTTAAGCTTATTTGAATTATATTTCCAATATCTTTTACAGATATCCCATTTTCCCTGTGATGAAGGATTAATTCTCTAATGTTTTTAGATATGGCAGGTGGCATGTTTGAACGCTAACTTATTTCAGCTCACTTGAAGAATTTTTCTTATCGCTTGATAATTCAGTTAATGCCAGTAATTTTATGGATCTAATTAATTTTATTATTATTTGTTAAACTACCTAATGTATTAATAAAGCTTAAAAGTTAATGATATCAAATGAAATAGTCTTTTAGACTGAGAAATCTAAAGCCAATCTAGTATACCTTTCTCCCCCCAATGTAGCATCTGATTACATGGACTTTACCGATTTGCATTGAATGACGATCAACTCCTGAGCTGATGAATCCATTATTTTTGTGTATTGCACAAAAGCCGAACCATTTCCGATCTTGTCTACACCTTTATTAAACAGACTGTACCAATGATGGTTTGTGATGGACTTACAGGCGGTACATGAAAGATAAACTATTTTTGAAAAATTATATTAAAATAATTTATTCAAATAATATAAAACTGATATAAAAAAAATTAAAACTATATCTCCATTATATCAATTACTGCCTTTATCAACTCTTTGTCATAGACAAAAATATCCAGACTTATTGCACTCTAGGTTGTATGCCATACTGTGCAGTTGCCATTGCAATGATTTTTATTCTGTTTCTTATAGATTAGTTTGGAGTTTATTATAGTGGGAATTGATATGAATGTTCAGTCCATGGTATGCAATGTTAAATTACAATTCAAAAACACTTTTTAGTTCTTCATACAACCGGAAAAGGCACCACAATTGCAATTTTTCGACATGAAAAATTGATGTCATGCTTGCAACATGGAAGCTTTTAAAAATAATACACTTATAAATTTTTGGATTCAGAGAAAGAATGATTTTACAGAAATTGCAGATAAAGTGATTAAATTTTTAATGCCATTTTGCACCAGATATATTGATGTGAAAAGTGATTTTTCAACAATATTATATTCAAAAACAAATATAGAACAAAGAGACTCTAATGTTTTAGCTGCATGGATTTATTCATGTCAAGATAAAGCATATTAATATTCGTTTAATTACTCCTATTTAATGTTTGTATAATTTTATATTGTATAGAAAGTTTAAAAATATATATAATTTTATGTTATTTTATTACCTGTATGTATGCTAAACTATTTGCTTATGTATTTATTGTTTTGTTATTTCAATTTTCTCATTAATTTACACTTATTGTCAAAAAATCATGCATCAAGAAAGAGTTGTTGCTTTACTGCAAAACTTGGCATGCAGTTATATATCAAGCAGATATTCAAATGATTAGAGTTGTGACATGATTAGATGAATGGCCACCATAGGAACATAAAAGTGCTTCCTCTGTTGCTCTATAAAAGGCTCTTAGAGATTACTTGTCTGTAGTTTACTTGTTGTAGAGGGATATTTGATCACTGGACATGCTGTTGCAGTGCAATCAAAGAGAATTTTTCCAGTTAACAGAGTTTGAGAGGGGCCAAATTATTGGAATGAGAGAAGCTGGATGGTCATATCGATGAACTTCCCAGCACCTAGGCCATTCTGATGAGATTGTTGGGAAGTGTTGGGGCCAGTAGATGAGTGAGGGTATGCAGTGACCAGGTTCAGGATACCTTTGATAGATCATCAGTAGAGAGAACTGACAGCTTCTCCAATAAGCATGAACAGATCCAAGTGTTTCATTGTCTGACATCCAAAGACAGATGGCATCATCATTACAGGTCTTAATTTCTTCCAGAACCGTTTCAAAGCACTTGGCTAAAGGACATTTGATCTCACAACACCCATTACATGTATGCCATTGACAGCCATCCACTGTCACTTATGTTTGCAGTGGTGTTGTGCATAATTAAACCAGATTGCCATGGAATGGAACTGGGTTGTCTTCAGCGACGAATCTAGATTCAATCTAGACACTGACAATAGTCATGTACATGTCTGATTCAATCTAGACACTGACAATAGCCATGTTCATGTCTGAAAGCCCTCTAGTCAGTGCTGCAATTCTGTTTTTGTTGTTGAATGACACAGTGTCCCCACTGGGGAACCATTGCATAAGACAGCTAGTTACCCCTAGTTGTGATCCAAAGGACAATGACAGCACAGCAATATGTTTAGGACATCCTGCAGTCACATGTATTTCCTCTCATGGCAGGACTCCCTGTGGGCATTTTTTAGCAGTGCTCTGCTGCACACAGCAAGAGAATCACAAGCATGTCTCTGTCAGGTTACTACACTTCCTTGGCCTGTCCAGTTGCCAGCTTTATTGCCAATAGAACATGCATGGGACCATCTGGGACACCAAATTTGACAGCCTACTAGTTTGCATGCTCTAGAGATCCAGTTACAGCAACTGTAGACAGATGTGCTACAGGATACTATACAGGTCTCCTGTATGCCTCCATGCCTGCTCATATCACATCTTGTATCCAGTCTATAGATGGCCCAACAGAGTATTAGAGCCTCCTTTCATGTATTCAGCTTTTTGCAATAAAGTATCCTTTTGCTCTGATATTGCAATCACTTATTTATATTAACATTACAATCACACATATAATGCAACTCCTTCTTGGTGCATGATTTTTTTGATAATAAGTGTATATATATATATATATATACACTTATTATATATACCAGTGTGTATATATATAAATTTTTATATCTTAACATCCACATATATATATATATATATATGTATATACACTTATTATATATACCAGTGTGTATATATATAAATTTTTATATCTTAACATCTCGCTGCCATACATGGTCAGTACATTCAAAAATGCAGTTTATTACTAGTTTAAATTTTTATTTACTACATTATTTTGTTCTATTTGATATATATGTTTGCTGAGGATGACTATACATTAGTTGAAAGTATATGATATTTTGATTAAATGTTTTTCAAACTACTGCTAATGATGTTTTTTATTTCTATTATTTATGACTTATATAAATTAACTTATGTTTATTGAAGATAAAAATATGAAATGTTGTAATACATGTGATTTATCATTTTTTTTTTTTTTTCTGGATCAGATTAAAAACTTTTGAATCATTGATAAATTTTAGACACCCTAAGATAATCTCTAACTAACTATTAAAATTTCTCTTCAATTTGATTCACATGAAACTTTATTTATTTTACTTATCTATTTTTCAGATTAGATTTATACATATTTTAAATTTATAACATGAAAATTAAAAATATATGTATTTTCAGGGTGAAAAGGGAGCAAAAGGTCCAAGAGGACTAAATGGCAGAAATGGAGAAGAGGCATGTTATATTTTTATATTATATCTAATAATTTAAAACAGGCATGGGCAACTTTTCCTAGTTTAGGGACCAAATTATCATTCGGTCTCCGAGTCAAGGGCCAGGCCAAATTATTAAATAAAATAAACTAATATTAAATGAATTAAAACAAGTTGTAAAATTAATTATAAAGATCAAAATATTTTAATCTGATTACTATGTTTTTAATCAAATATCAAATCGAAAATGGTAATAAATTCTCTATTGCATCCTGTTTTACTGACTATAGTTAACCCTAACTTAAAAGACTCATCGATCATCAAATTTGGCCTTGAAAGTTCTTCTTTAGTTGAAAAGACTATAATAGAACACACCATGTTTTCTCCCACCATGAATCCGACCAACTTTGCTGAAATGAATCAGAGCTGGAAGTTGCCCATATGTGATTTAAAACATATATAAACTAATCAAAAATTATTATTAATTATTGCATAATTTTTTTATTTTTATAATTAAGTACAGTAGACTTCCTCTCATTTCAAACACTTAGGAATATTGGATTTTATGTTCTGGATTTTGTGATTTAATTTTTTTGGATCTGATTTTTTAATTATATATTTTATTTATATTGTCATGTATAAAATCTATATATTATAATATCATATTTTATATTGGATTCAACAATTCAAATTCAGAGGAGAGGTTCTTGAATTAAGATGTAATTTTTTAACATACATTTGAAAACATTGGGTGTCACCTGATGCATGCTGCACCCTCCACCACTCCCTAGTGACACATCTGTATAAATACAATATAGTGGTACCTTGCAATTTGATGTCCCGCAATTCATCAGTCTTGCAATCCAACAATTGAATTTCGTGGGATGGCGCATGCACATGCATGGAATTATGTGATGTCATTTATAATATGTCAGTTTTTGTGGGCTGTTTTAATGTTTTCCCATGCTGTTGGTTTTAATTTTCAATTATAAAGTTCAAACATCTAAAAAGCACTACTTGCAGGTAAATGCAAAGGATTTATAATTTAATAAAAGTAAAAATGTTTTCGGTACAGAATATACTATCATCAGTTAAACTAGTAGTGCTAGTAGTGCTTTTTAGAGATGTTTGAACTTTATACTTGTTAGAAATAAGCAGTTTTTTACAAGGGGAGGCTCAGACATTCGGGTCACCGATTTTTTTGAAATTTTGCACACCTGTAGTAGTCCCCTAGGACAATAGAAGTCACTACTCCAGGATTGTCGAGAAAATCGCACGAGAAGTTTCGTATTGACACTACTCCAGGATTGTCGAGAAAACCGCACGAGAAGTTTCGTATTGAGTACCTGTAATAGTCCCCTAGGACAATATAATGTGTGAGCAATAAAGTGCACTTACTCAAAATTGATCGGGAAAATCGCACGAGAAGTTTCGTATTGAGTTCATATAATCTAAAATTTTTATATTTTGAATGTGTCAATAACGCAGTGGTTGGAGATTTGATTTTAATCTTCGAGTGTGTCAGTAGTGCAGTGATTGGAGGTTTGCTTTTTTTAATTTAATTTGAATGTGTCAGTAGCGCAGTGGTTGGAGATTTGAATTTTTAATTGCGTGATCGCTGGTTCACATCCCGAATGTGTCAGTAGCGCAGTGGTTGGAGATTTGCGTTTTTAATTGTGTGATCGCTGGTTCAATTCTTAGCTTTGATAATTTTTTTTATTTTTAGATGATAGGTCGATATTAACTTGTAGTAGAATACTACAATATCAACTAGCAAAATTTCGATTATCTTATAATAAAAAAATCCCGATAATGCATTTCCCCCAAGTACGCCCTTACCCCACTCCGCCTTATCATAAAATATTGATGAGTTATACAGTATAATTGGCATAATCTAAATTTAAAATATTGATGAGTTATAGAGTATAATTGGCATAATCTAAATTCTAAATAGTGGATTATAATAATCTCGGTTGTTAGGAATTAGTATTCATAATACTTACTTGTTAGTATGTGGAAAAGAATTGTGTTCTGAAGATTTTATAACTAAACAAAATACTCATTTTTCAAAAACTTAACATCAACTGCATTTCCATTTAGTTCTTTGATAAAATTTTAAATGACTTTTTTTTAGTTCTAATCTACTGTTCTTAAATTAGATTATTTATAGTTGCCGGCACGAAAGTTGGAGGAAAATGACGCATGCGTATTTGAGAAAATCATTTCCATTTAGTTCTTTGATTAAATTTTAAATGACTTTTTTTTTTAGTTCTAATCTACTGTTCTTAAATTAGATTATTTAGTTATTCACTTAGCTGTGACATCATTTGATTTCCGAATACGATTACTGTATTTACTATAAAATTAATTGCATTTCAAATCCGGATTTATCAATTTTCTATAACTTGTCAGTAACAATATTCGGGAGTAAATCCTGGAAGTCTTGGGATATTCAGTATTAGCAGAAGATTTCAAATTGTTAAAACAAGTTAGTAAACATCAATTAATCTATTCTCTCACTATTTTTATTTACATTCCAATTTTATACAGTAAGACTCCGCTTAACGCTGTTTCGATATAACGCGCTTTTTTCGAATTTTATATTTTTATTGATTCACTTTGGCGTGGTTTTTCAAACCGTTATACTTACATAAATCCTAAATCAAAGGAATTCGTTGCATTGATATTTCTATGCCGTCTCCCAGTGCGTTTGATATCAGTGCATGCAGTACATATGAAAGTCAGCTGCGGTCAGAGTTCATATTTATGATCGGTCATCAATGTTATTTTACAGTAATAAAAATAACAATTGTCCCATTTTAGTTTTAAGCTGAATGCTATCTCTTTAAACTATAGTTCTTTGAAGTTAGAACGTTATTCTTTCATCAATATTTTTTCATTGTTTATAGCTTACTGCAATCTGATTACTGCTTTTTGTTCTTAAAACTTTTTATTTTCTAATTTTAAGAATTTTTTCGTGAATGATTTATGAATACAAATCGATATTAGCAATAAAAATGTCTATAATTAATGTAATACAATAGTAATAATATATGTTACAAAATAAAATTAAAAAATGCTATGTATATATATTTTTATTCACTGTCCTGTTTCACCTATCCTTATTATTTACATGTTAAAATAGCCTCATTTAATGCTGTTTCATTTAACGCTTTTTTCTTTGTAACGTATCCCCCGCGTTAAACGGGGTCTTACTGTATTCTGTATTAATATACTGTTATTATTATTTAATGTTTGTATTTTCTTAGAATTTGAAAGAGGAAGAATAAGTAAAAGAGCTTCCTGACTCACTATTTCCCTCGAAGATTTTCCGCTTCTAACAACATGAAGGTCGGCCGGATGGCCATGTGGTAAAGCTGTCGCTTACTTTCTTGGAGAATTCGGATTCAACTGCAGATTCAGTGGCGAAGCCAGAAATTTAGCAAAGGGGCACAACTATAATAATTAAGAAATAGCGAACGTTGCTTGAATAAAACTGAAACGCAAAAATACACAAAATTAGGTATTATGTATTTAACTGATTATGTTTGGGTTATTTCAATTGAATCTATTGTATAAATACTGAACAAATATTAGAAGCAGGGGATGCAATGCATATCCTTGGTTGCGCCAAAAAAATCTGGAGTTCACATTTCCAGATTTTTTTTTAGAGCAGGGATGCACAGACTTGTTAAGACTAAGGGCCACATAGATTCACTGTGACTTATAGGAGGGCCACCAAAAAAACCACGAAAGTTATATATCATATCATGTTTATTAATTACATGTTACAAGGAAGTGTAATCAAAAATAAGCAAAGAATTTTTAATTGGATGCGTGGTATTGCTTCGATTTAATATTTTTTAATGGTATCTTCTATATTTGTAATAGCCAAACACAAAATTGATTCTAAATTTTCAGTAGTTAAGCGGCAGTATTACCTAATTGTGCGTGTATAATTTTTTTTAATTACCTATTTCGCACACATAAATACAGTGGTACCTTGGTTAACGACGGCTTTGGCTAACGATGAGCGGTTGAAAGAAAAATGTCTTGGTTAACGACTCCTGATTATGTGGACTTCCGACAAAATAGAGCTCTGTAAAACAACTTGTCATCGCATCACCTGATTAATTAGCTCAGTCAATCGTTATTTTTTTTAACAATCAATTCAATATTTCATTATTAAAATTAATAAAATTACAACCATATAAAAATATATTTAAGTAAATTTGATAATAAACAATATCATTATTAAAATTATAACCATATAAAAATATATTTAAGTAAATGATAATTAACACAATAATGAAAGCAAATTATTTAATTAATTAAAAATAGACGTGCAACAGAGTTATAATAATGAGTTTCTTAAAGATCATTTCTAAACGATTATTATTTTAAATTCTGCGAACAAAGTCTAATTCAATTGTTTATTTGCGTTATATATTACTTTGACACCTGCGAGTGGTATGACGTCGCAGTTTCGGATTCCATTAGAAAAAAATAACGTCTGTCCGACCTTACAGTTCATATAGACCAGTGCTTCTCAAACTTTTCATTCATGATCTAAGGTCCGTTCACATCATCAGACACTAAACGTGTCAGACACGTAGCGTATCAGGTACGACATTTCAAGGTCCTTTCATACCTACAGACATGAAACGTACCAGACAGGTAGCGTTCTCATATTGCTAGCGTGCTAGACAGACAATGGACTTGGCTGTGATTGCCTTATCATTGGAAGATGAAGATCACGAAAGAAGCAAAAAAGCCATTCACGAAATTTCTTTCCAGGCAGCATCCTTTTTATAATTGTCACTGTATCTCTTGTCACATTGATCATATAAAAATGTATACTCTTTTACAAATTCAATTAATTTTTCGTTATCCATTGCTACTTTCGTGTCTGATCAGTTCGGAATGCACATTCATACATGTGCTGAACCAACCGTACAAACACGTGCAGACACGTTCCAGCACAGACAAATATTCTCCTTGAGAATGTCTTACGGGCA
>AYEL01075463.1:0-35697 GCA_000484575.1 Olivierus martensii
CGAGTATATCCAAACTGCTTTGTAGAAAGCACAGAAGTAAAATGAATCATGGAGAATAAACGCAGTGTTGCCAGATTTGAAGATTAAAAAGTTGTGAGGTTGTGCTCCAAAACAAGCGGATTTGAAGTATTTGTAGCCAAAATATAAAAATGAATTATTTTGCAACTATGTACTTTTCCTATTGAAATAAGTTTGTGTATATACAGTGGATTCCGCTTAATTGGGACACGTCGGGCCAAGCCATTTTGTCCCAATTAAGCTAGGTTGACACGATCAGAGTTCACTCGGAGATGAACTCGGTCCGAGAGTACTCGGACCGAGTTTTAATTTTTGGTTTATAAGAAACGGGAGTTTATACACGCTAATTTTAATGGAAAAAAGTGTCTTATACAGTATTAAAAACTTCGGTATGTAGTATTGACATAAAAATCTTTATTTAAAATTGAACCTTGATATCTGGAAAACTCTTTATATCGAATTTTTTTTGTTCCCGTGAGATTCAAGATATCGAGGTTTCACTGTATATATATTTATATATACACCTAGCCCTCGATTTGCACGCCACTCAATTTACACGGTTTTTAAATGAAAACAAAAAAAAATTTTTTAGGTTTTATTTTGATTGTTTTGTATTATGCCATTTATAAATTAAAAGAGTATCATATTGTCAGGTTTTGTGAGTTTATGAGTTCGTAGAGATTAATAAAGAGTGAATACAGCTATATTTCGTATAGTCCAATTTATTCACATAAAACAATCTTATTTCATTACAACTAAATTCAATACAAAATCCGATAATTATCTCATGCAACACTAATTTATGTCTTTAATTCAGAATAACTCACAGTTCTTCTTACTCCACTTTCGCTTTCACAATTTATCGCTCACTATTAACTTTTACTGTCTAAGTCTCATAATACTAATTTATGTCTTTAATTCAGAATAACTCACAGTTCTTCTTAGTCCACTTATTTTCACAATTTATTGCTCACTATTAACTTTTACTGTCCAAGTCTCGCTTGCCTTTAATTCAGAATAACTCACAGTTCTTCTTAGTCCACTTTCACTGTGTCTTTATTTCAGAATAACTCACAGTTCTTCTTAGTCCACTTTCGCTGCTTTCAGTTTATCGCTGAACTTTCGCTTTATCACTCACTATTAACTTTTACTGTCCAAGTCTCGCAGTTCAAAGACAGTTCTTCTTAGTTCACTTTCACTTTCACAATTTATCGCTCACTATTAACTTTTACCATCTCATACAACACTAATTTATGTCTTTATTTCAGAATAATTCACAGTTCTTCTCCACTTTCGCTTTCACAATTTATCGCTCACTATTAACTTTTACTGTCTAAGTCTCATAATACTAATTTATGTCTTTAATTCAGAATAACTCACAGTTCTTCTTAGTCCACTTATTTTCACAATTTATTGCTCACTATTAACTTTTACTGTCCAAGTCTCGCTTGCCTTTAATTCAGAATAACTCACAGTTCTTCTTAGTCCACTTTCACTGTGTCTTTATTTCAGAATAACTCACAGTTCTTCTTAGTCCACTTTCGCTGCTTTCACAATTACTCACTATTAAGTTTTACTGTCCAAGTCTTGCAGTTCAACTAAACTCAACTTCTATTAACTTTTACTGTCCAAGTCTGGCAGTTCAACTAAACTCAACTAGAGCAGTTCTTCTTAGTCCACTTTTGCTTTCACAATTTATCGCTCACTATTCAATTTTACTGTCCAAGTCTCACAGTTCAACTAAACTCAACTTACGCTTGCAGTTCGCCTATTTATGTTTGAATGCTTTTATTGCTTTTTTTTGTACCGTATTCGATGTTAATTAATGTTTATATTTTCATTTTCAAAAATAAATTGGAAAAGTATAAGGATTAAATTGTCTCTAAAAATTGAACTAATCCCCTTTTTTCGCTTTAATCCGTATCTCATTTTACGCGGTTATAAATAACATATCCTCGACTTTTCATCATCATCTTTAATTCGCTTTACACAGTTTAGTTTAATTCAACATATCCTTCTATTTTGTATGAATTCTGCGTCTCGTTTTACACGGTTTCGGTTTGCACGATTTTTCCAGGAACGTATCTACCGTGTAAATCGAGGGCTGAGTGTATATGGCTATACATAGTTTGTTTGATATATACAGGCTGGGCCAAGATAAACCGAACCCAACCAAATAATGAACAAATGAACTGCAAGGCTATTTTATTTTATATTTTTACGTGTTACACATTTTGTAATATTTCTTTACGATGAATATCCTGGCCTCCTTCGTCATCTGCATTTTTGTGCCTACACTAGTAATTAGCTTCGAACATTGAATATCTTCTCTCATGTCGGATTCGGTTTATCTTGGCCCATCCTGTATATAAGTATAGTAGTTCAGATAACGTCCCCAATTGAACTAATTCGAAAGAAGCCAACGATAGCCAAGAAAATATTATCAACCTAATTAAAAGCATATCTACCTGATGTTCGTCGTTATTTGTTACGATATAGGCTGCGTAGTCTTTCTCCTTCATTCGGAAACGCAGACGTCTCAGACGATCTGTAGTATTAACTGATCCACTGGGCGCCATCTGCCGGAAAATATATGTAATCAATCCATGAATCGGTCACAAAAGTAAGAATTTATAAATTCGATATAAAATTTATTAATTTTCATTAAATTAACCATAAAAACCGCATAAATAGATAGTTTAAAAAATAATAAACAAGTGGATTTTTACTATTATTTTCACACTTAAATTCCGCGGGTAACTGGATTTTTATGAGATCCGACCTCCGAGGAAATAACCTTGGCTAGCAATAGAAAAGGCGGTTGGTATTTGCCGCTTCTTTCCTTTACGGTCAATCTTTTCTTATAAGAGACCATTTAGATTTTTGTTTCCCATATTAAATTCTTTTGATACACATTTAACCTTTGGTAATATTTTGTTAATTCGAGAAGAAAAAAGTTATAACAACGTATAGCTTACCGAATTAGACAGGCAAGACAGTCGATTTTCCGTCAATGTCGATAATCTTCTCGGTCTGGACAGATCTAACGTTTTGTCTTCCCATACCATCGGTATTATCGGCTTGACGCACGTAACTAGAGAAACAGACAAGCCATTAGCAATAAGTTTTCGTTGGATTCTCTCATTGCGAAGAATCGGACCAAGCGTAGCTTTTGACACGGTAAAAGTATAGAAAACGTCTCAACTGTCAATAATACTTAAAAAAAATGGCCACAATTTTTTCCTGTTTAAATAAAGTGACCAGACGTCCCGGATTATGCGGGACTGTCCCGCAATGAAAACCGTCTCGGATTAGACATGTAACGTTTTAACATTTTCGTAATGGCACAAAAATCTTCCTCTAGTGGCCCATCCGTTTTCTTTGGCAGGAATCTTTAACTCTGTCCTCGACCTACGCTATTTTCTTCTTATTTCTTCCTTCCTTTTCTATGGGTAACCACCGAGTACGCCCTCTATTTTTGTTACAAATAAATAAATAAATAAATGGGTAACGATGGGAGAAGAGTAGTTTTTCCCGATAAAAATGAACTCGGAGACAACTTAAACCAAATCAAAGATTTATTAAAGAAGGTAAGAGAGAGTTTTTACAATTTTTTGGTCTTAGAATGGCACCCATATCAGGTTGAGGTCTAGAATTTTTTGGTCTTAGAATGGCACCCATACTAGGTTGAGGTCAATAGGTTTGGGGATGCCTATAACGACAATCCTAAAGAAGAGAGAAAAGCGATCGACAACGGAAAATAAATACGATTGATGAAAATGCGAGACTGTGTATGTAATATTATTGTTATTACATATAAATAAACGTATAAAGAAATTATATAATTTTTTATTTATTTATTTTTAGGGTTTCCAGAACGAATTAATCAAATTCTCATAAAAACGTATGGTAAATCGATGATCGGTTAACGAATAATTCGGGTAACGAACATCGTCTTTGAACGGATTATGTTCGTTAACCGATCAGCTATTGTATAGTATTATGGTTTACTTTCCATAAAGTTATCCACGATTATCGATCGGCGGGAGGATGTAAAATGGCGGCTGAAGTCGCTACTCTATATATCCACGGATGATCTACGGACTCTAGCCCTATTTTAAGTTATTATAATTTTAATTTAATTTTTATTCCTTAATTTTTAAATTATGAGTAGCGACAAAAAAATTTGGCTGTGGCAGAAATTCGAGGGTTATATTTTTCTAACCATACCCTATTTATAGGAATCAGTACTGGTTCGACCGCGAAAGGGATATCCAGCCAACCACGTTTCGCTATTAATATATACCATTCATACAATTCTTATACATACACACAATTCATTCTTAATTTTTGGCGGCAACCGTCAGTTTTGGCGGCGCAGTGGTCGAGAATCACCGCTCTAAACTGCCGCGATAAGAAAGTGTAATAATAAAATAGACAATGGTACAAAGTAGTAAATTTAAAAGAACTTTACTCGCTACTTTTATCTTTCGTTTTTGGTGAATATTTTTTTTAATTAAAAAAAAAAAACACGATATTAATATCGCATCTGGATGGCGCATCGACCGACACGACACATTTCTGTCGACGACCGCTTCCATATAATCGCTATTATTTCCTGCCAAATACAATAGCTGATTTCTTCGATTCATTTATCAAATTTTATAACCGTCGAAGGGCGTTAGATAAATAATCACGTCCGTTTACCGCCATTTTCTTCGAATAGCGATATCGAAGAACGCTAGGTAAGGAGTAATTTCATGGGTTAGAACGAGATGGAGCGGTGTATACGCGTATTCGAACTGGTAAGCGTCGACGATTCTAAGTACGGTCGGAAACGACGACGTTTTCTAAGAGACGAGGCCGAACGGGGAGCGCGGTTATGGAAAGAAAAGGGAACCCGTGGTAAACACGGTACTGGCCATAGCGGTTAAATTTTTTAGCTGGGTCTAAAACAGTTATATTTTTATAATTCGATGGATATTTATTGGCTATTAGGTTCTCAGCCAGCCAGGCTGGTGTATCGATACTATCTTACGGCGCGGTATTCGTATACTTTATATATATAAACGTCTACCGCTTCGGACGAATAAAATTTATAGACGCAGCCATCCGGATTCGACGGGTGGAATAGTAGCCAGGGTCGGATCTTAAAATTTTTGGCCCCCCGCCAAATATTATTCGGGCTCCTATCACACACAAAAAAAAAAAAAACATTTTTATCTCGATATTTTTATTAGAAAATTACGGAAAAGAACAAAATGGCATCATTTAAAACGCAATCGAAAATATATTTAAAATTGTCCGGGATTTTAAATTCGCAAAATCTGTAATGGCATATTTTTGGCTACGGCTGCGATTCGACGAATGTTTCACTCATTTAATTTTTATTGTATGGAGTTATTAATTTAAAAAAGGAGGTAGAGAAAATGACTGCGCATCTCCATTACAGACACTTCTCGACTACTACGCGCATCGGTACTTCTTCGGTGGTCATTTAATTTTTATTGTATGGAGTTATTAATTTAAAAAAGGAGGTATAGAAAATGACTGCGCATCTCCATTACAGACACTTCTCGACTACTACGCGCATCGGTACTGCGGGATTGTAGGCGCACCGACTGAAGAGAGCGAGACTGGGAAAGAGCGTCTTCTAATTTTAAAATAGAACTCTGTAAGAGACACCGATTACGATGTTACGGACAAAGGATTCGGGCCGATAACAGTGGCCCGGTCCGTTGACCAAAGGATAAAAACGGCCGGTCGGACTTTGTCCGACCCCGGGTGGGTGGAAAGAGAAAGAGGCGCAGCGGATCACCGCGGTAAATTGGTAAAATATGTGGCCGTGGATCTCTTCGTTTCGCTCGGTGTATACTCACCTAGATAAACCGCCGAGTAATGAATTTATCCGGATCTTCCCCCCACCGCCTGGGTGTTTTTAAGCTTAAATAATCGATCCGAGGTAAAATACGGCCCGCGTTGCCACCGTCGGCCCGGAACGTATACGATATAAAAAAAAAATGCGCTTATACTAGCGGCCGTCGAAAGGGTTGGAGGAATGTTTAGCTCCGACCTATCCCACCTAAACGGCGGTGGCGGGACCCGCCGTTGGTATAAGGTAAGAAAACTGTCGAAACTCGGCCGAATACGGGACCCGCCGTTGGGTATAAGGTAAGAAAACTGTCGAAACTCGGCCGAATAAGGGGGTGGGTAAGGATAGGGCCGGGGAGATAGATAAAGTTAACGGCCTACTAAACGGGCGGCCGGGACCGAAAAGACTTTTAATTTTTTCTACCCGTCTACCTCGGCTAAACCACAAAATTACATCTACCCATACCCGGGTTAATTAAGGATAGGTATAATGGAGGTGTGGGCCAAATTCCTTTAACCATTTTCGGAAAACTGAGGTGGTCGACCGGTTTCCGATTAATTTTCGCTGGGAGCGCGTGCAGAAATTTTTTTAGTCGGCCAACCCCGAATTTAGTTAGGCCACCCGGGCCGGGAGCGGCTATTCGGGCGCGGTTGGGTCCGGCCGGTATCCTAGCCACGGAGTCGACCTCCATCCTACTCTGGGCTGAATAGGCGTCAGCCGATAAGAAAGTACTCGGTGGTAAACCGGAACGAAGAAATCCGGACGATAAAGCCCGAAAAGAAAATGTTAAAAACGGGACACCGACTTAAATAAGAGAATCGGTCAGGTACCATAAAATACTTAATTTTAGCCCGTCTTCCCGCTAAACGCTTCTCTTTGTCCGTCCGCCAATAAACTTTTTCTATTTTTAGCAGCCGCCTTATCGGCTACTTCCGTACCACCTTTACCAAAGTCCCGGGTCCGCGTTTCACCGAAATTCTTTAATTAATTCGGTAGTCCGCCCGGATATTTCCTTTCGGTCCCGCACCCGCTTAACTAGGGGCCCGGGCGTCGGACTTTTCCCCGTCCGGGGACAAAATGAAAAAGGCGGACCGTTAACTGGTAGACGCCGAGGTCGGCTACCCGGGCGGCCGTCTTCGCGATTTACTCTCCCTTACCACATCCACGTTTTATTCCGAGGTGTCGGCTACCAAAAAATTTCGTTTAATTTATTTCTCATTTTTATTTTTTCCACCGCGCCTAAATCCCAGTGGGGGCCGGAACTTCTTAGCTAGCGGCGGGAAACCCGTCCGTTCCGGCTAAGGCCGATCCCGAGGGACCGCGGTCCAAATTCTCCGGCCGAAGTTAGGCGGGGCCCCGCCCGGGAACGCGGTTTCTTCCGTCGGCGGAAAATTTTACATATAAAAATACTAATACAGTATATTAATAAATCCTATATTAAAAGAAAAAATGATTATTCCTTATCAAAAATTGTCAAACATTTTTTTCACAGTTTCGCCCGGCCAGTAGGGGGCCGCCTTTTCTCCTCCGTCCGCCCGTCTTCCCTTCCCCTCTACGTAGCCTCTTATCCGTACTTTCCCCGTGGGAAGATGGCGGCGCCGGCCCGGCCCCCGTATCGTTTTCCGTAATGGCCGGTGGGCTACCCGGGCCGTCCCTCTCCCCATCCGGCCGGAACCCTAACTTGGGTGGCGGTGGGGCGGGAGTAGGATTTTCCGTTCTCCGGCTCCGAGAAATAAGTGACGGAATTCGGGTCGGACGTTTTCGGCCGTCCACCGCCCGGACCGGCGGCGGTACTTAAGTAAGCGTAGCGCTACTTACCCAACAGCAGGGCGGCCATCCATCCGGTGGCCATCTTATTCCCAGCGCGCCGGCCCCCCACACTGACGGCCGGCGCTCCTCCGCATTCCCGTCACCGTTCGGAAAGACCCACTTTCTGGGGTGGCGGGTAGTGGCGCCCGTTCTTCGGCCCGGTGGCCGCCGAAAACTCGGAAACGTTTAGCCACCCGGGCGGCCGACGGAAGGGCGGAGTCGGCTTCCGTCCACCTTATCAACCCCGCCTTCTTTCCTCGGACGGTTCGGAGTAACTGGGCCATGGTTTCGGCGGAGACGCCATCGGTCGGGCGGCCGGAATTAACTCGGTGGTCTGTATCCGGACCAGCGTCCCTTTGTTCTTAATTAGTCGACCGGGAAAACTGCCAGCCAAACATAAAAACCGCCACTTTCTCCGTATACGGGCCGCCTATCTAAGCGCGTCTTTTCCGCGCCGGACCCCAAATATGCCGGTTGAGCTACTCTTGCTACTTTTACCGTGGCTTCCCCATTCCCCGACTGGCGTCTGCCGGGGTGAGAAGTTTAAGCGGAGACATTCCGTCGGTAGGAAGCCACCGTCGCTCCGTCCCGGCCGTAGGTGGCTACGGCCAATATCGCCTGTACTCCGAGCCCGACCGCCGTGACGTCATCATTCCCGGGCCATTCGGTTAGAAGATTGTATTTAGAATTTCTTCTAATAGAATTTGTTGATAAAGTTATAAGTCGTGTATTAAAATTACAAAATAATTTTAGTTCCGCTATGTGGTTTAAGCGCTACCTTCCTTTCTGTGGCGGGAATTATCGAAATGGTCCGAACGTCGGCGCGTATTCTTTCCCAAAAGACAAAGAGTTACGTAAAAAATGGATTTCAATTATCCGAAGCCGTGATTTTATTCAAACACGAATCACTAAGGTAAGAAAACTTATATCGAATAAATGTAGTACGCTGCGTTTTTTCCTAGCGCATTTTAATTATAGTTTTTTAACTTTTGTATACGAACGTATGTGAACCGCATTTCTCGTCGTCCGACTTTGACCGAATCACCGGACTATGACGAAAAAAACGGGACGATTGATCGGCGCACCGTTAAAAACGAGCCATTCCTTCAATTTTTGCCAAATTTCCGAATGTTAGGCGCGCATCACCAAATAATAACAAAATTTTACCAGAAAATAATTTTCTACGTAGAAAATTTGGGAGAGCGTTCCAACAAATGAACCACATAATAAAGGCTGGTTTATAGTCCAACCGCAGCGACGCGTTACGGTAGCTGCGTTCGCGCAGTTTCGTTTAATTTCAGCGTTTGTCGCCAGACTGTAACCATACAACTTCTCACGCTAGAAATAACAAACAACGTTCCCATCATTCTCAGTTTTACGCATGCTCCATAATTCTTTACGAAGATGGACACTGTTTCGAAACGAAATATATCGCTTATATTATTAATGAGAAGATTGAAGAAAAAAGAATAAAAGACTATATGTTCATTCAATATTTGATAGAAGAAAAGAATCGTGCGCTTATCATAATCTCGTACAAGAATAACCGCCGATCCTCTATCTTGAACTGCGAGAGGTATTCTGGTCTAGCGTGAGAACTTCCAAGTAGAGGAAATTTTAATTGTAACGTTTGACGCTGGCGCCACGCTGCGCTAAGTTTGACGTTGATAGAATTTTGACTATAAACCATGACGTTAACGTCGAACGTCCAACGACTGCTAGCGACCTGGAAACGGCACGCTGCAGTTGGACTATAAACCAGCCTTAACTGTTAAATCGAAAAGATGACGATCCTGATTTTGGTAATATACGTAGTGGCTGGAATGGAAATGCTTTGAAAAAACTGCATTCGTCGATAAAGTGTGGACACGGTTCGAAGGTATTAACTCCTTCGGTAATGGAAACACGAAATGTTAAGCTCGCTTTATAAATATATAATAGATTTGTGGTATTCATTGGGTGCCGAAAATAATATTCCAAATTTTGAAAGCGTAGCCAATACGCTTTCAAAATTTGGAATATTAATAATGGAATAATTATTAATATTCCATTATTAAAATTTGGAATATAAATTAATGGAATAAATTTTGGCAAATGTATAATTTGCCAAAATTTTTGACAAATTATACATTTGGCAAACTGTTTGAAGATAGTTTTGTTTATCCTTATGCCAGTACGCCCAATGAATACCATCCAATACGTATGGATGGTTTTCATTGGGTGCCGAAAATAATATTCCAAATTTTGAAAGCGTAGCCAAATTAATCCATTATATCGGTACTTGGTGGGAAATTACGAATGTCGAGACTTCTTCGAAGGCGTCAGAAAAAAAAGAGTAATAAATATATTGAACCACTTATAAATTCACCCGCAGATGTTAAAAATGTCTTTCTTAATGAATTTATAGATTGGCTCGATACCTGGGAGAAAACTCACTGCGAAAAAGGAGAATTAACGAAAGAAACTCGGGAGGCTCCCGAGCTAACTACTTACTGTTCGCTCGAATTAGGTAATTATTGCGTAAGAGGGGTGGGGTTATCGTACATATTACCAGGCGAGATTCGGGAAGTATAGGCGGATGGCGATTTTACGTTTCTATTCGACCATTATTCGAGACAGAACCGAGTCGCGCATACAAAGCGATATAAAATGTGAATTACCATTTAAGAAACGAGTAATACGCATTAATGTAATGGACGATGATGACGAGTGGAATGAAATTATCAAATACGTCAGAAAATCGAGAGGTTAACCCGAATATTGTAGTAGATGATGTAGATTTTCAATTAATTCCGAAGTATTTTAAGGCGCTTACATATTTGGGAGGTTCAAATACGTCAGAAAATCGAGAGGTTAACCCGAATATTGTAGTCGATGATGTAGATTTTCAATTAATTCCGAAGTATTTTAAGGCGCTTACATATTTGGGAGGTTATCGCTCATATTCCATTTTGAAAAAACTAAAATGTATTTTCTGCCAACAAATTTTAACTACTGATGAAAAAATTCATGGTAGGAACGAAACGATTCACACATTTGATACGGGTGGACTCACTTATCCAAAAGAAATGGTTGTAAATGTTGCGATATATTCGTATGTAATCTTAAACAAATTTGTATCGTTTCACGAAAGTTGATTTTTGAGTTTTGAAAATCGAAGAAAATTTTTGACAAATTATACATTTGGCAAACTGTTTGAGGATAGTTTTGTTTTTAATGATTGGAAAGAAGAGGAAATATATTCATTAATATATGTTTGGAGCGAGAATTTGGACGACTTAAGAAGAATAAAAAGAAATAGACATATATATGAAAATGGAGGAGAAGTTACAAAAGGAGTTTGGTCTGTATCCAGAGCGGTATAAGCGATAAAAAATAAGATGGAATCGGTGACAAAATTATACAAGTTAGTAGAATGCGTTGTAAATATTTCACGATATACAATAGTTGTAGATGTGTGCGCTATCCCGAAGTGCTCTAGTAAATCCGAATAATGGCAGTTAGCGATGTGATCACCACTTTCTTAACCGCAGATACCGTAACAGCGGTTATGGTAATGGCAGTTAAGCCGCAGTGTGACCGAGGTATTAGGGACGAGACGGGCCATCCATGGGCTGCCAAAAAAGCGGGTTTAATAGGCGTGGCGGTAATAAAGAAATATTAAATGGAAAATTTCCTACCGTAAGGCGTTAAATAAATTTCTTAAGAAAAGATATCTTTTTATACGAATGGCTTTATTTTTGGCTAATTGGTCGATTATTTCGGGGGCGGTACTGTATTTTCGTTTCTGGCATTATTCCGACAGCGGCCCACTAGTTAAACTCGTTATTAGGCCGCGCGGTCGTAAGATACAGAAAAAAAATTTTTTCTTTATTTTATTTTTATATGTTAATGTCCCGACTACCGCAGCCTATATTTGTAATATATGTTAAATACGTAGCATTTTTTGCCAAACAAATTTTAACCACCGAATAAAAATAATTAGCGCAAGCGCGAGTCTTTCTTGGCGCGCGAATACCGAAATAGCGATAAATTTGAATAAAAATAAATGAAGAGCGATCGAAATTGTACGGAAAGGGCGGCGCGTGACGTAAAAAATCGGTTGGTATGGCTATAACGGCACCGGTGTCGATTGGGTTTAAAATTTCCCGCTCTATATACGGAATTCCGTATTATTTAATCTTTCTTCCGCCGTAGTATTCCTTAAATAAGTTTTGACACGCTTTAAAACGGAAAACCATCTTTCTCCCGACATGTTTAAAAAATTTAGGCGACTCCGTACGTGTCTTTAGGAATATTTACAACGTCCAAAGGACAAACGTCGATGTGGTGGTTAGCGTATTTGGACCACAAAATATAATTATTCCATATATACGAAACCCGGCGATTTTCCTCCAACCCTAACGAAAAGACGTTTTAAGAGCTCTGGTCTGGGCCGTCGACCTTTTATCCCTCGGCTTCCATTTTGCCCGGTTGGGCCCACCCAAATTTTCTTCTAAAAACTCGCGTTTCCGTTGTCGGACGCCACTAGTTTCTGTAAAATTATTGGCCGATTGTCGATAAAATACTCCGTACGTGTCTTTAGGAATATTTACAACGTCCAAAGGACAAACGTCGATGTGGTGGTTAGCGTATTTGGACCACAAAATATAATTATTCCATATATACGAAACCCGGCGATTTTCCTCCAACCCTAACGAAAAGACGTTTTAAGAGCTCTGGTCTGGGCCGTCGACCTTTTATCCCTCGGCTTCCATTTTGCCCGGTTGGGCCCACCCAAATTTTCTTCTAAAAATTTACAACGTTTCCGTTGTCGGACGCCACTAGTTTCTGTAAAATTATTGGCCGATTGTCGATAAAATTCTCTACTTGTATTCGTTGTAGCTACGGAATCGGCTCTGCCATAATTTATTAATTAAATGGTGACGCTTAAAACATCAATAGGGCGTTTATCGTTACTTACGGCGACGCCCCGTTATTTTTATTCTTAAATCTTTAACGGACGGGAATTTAATGCCTTACCGTACTAACAGGTATTAGAGTATTTAAAAGTCGGATTAAAAACTGACACTTATTTTCCGGCTTCTATCGTAAATTCATCCTTCGCCAGTTGGATTTCGTTATATCCGGGAGATTTTTTCGCCCATTAATTTTACTTTTGTCCAAATAAAATAATCGTTCCGGACGGTAGACTTCCGATTATCCGAGATAATCCGGCCACAAAGTCACGGTTTTATCTTAGGTCGGCTTTCCGAAAATATTTTAAACACCCCCAATTAATTAATTCCTTATAACCTAAATAACTGACAAAAATAAAATCAAAATTAAAACTTATAAACACGGCCGTAATTCTTGGCTGCCAAATTGTTTCCTTTTTCCAAGTTACAGGACATTGGCATTTACGCGTGTACGCCATTTATTTATTTTTTCGTATTAAATGCGTCTGGTTCACCCTTCCCGTGTTTCGAATATTTTGCCGATTATCCGGGGTAATTGGTTTCCCAAACAGCTCGGTTAATCGGAAATACGGTATACCGTATTTTGTAGAGTAAATAAGAACTTATTTCCCAATTACTTCCGTATTATTTATAAACGGTGTATAGAAAATGTTTTGGGCCTATAAAATGTTATTTTTTCAGTCGGACCGAGTTTTTCCAAACTTTTAATCTTTTACGGCAGTTTTCTAAATTGTTTATGACCGGCCACAATTAACGGAAACGTCATTTTTGAGGCAAAATAAATTCGAATTGTTGTGGAAGAAATTTCTGGTGCTAAAATATATCCGGACCTTCGGGTAGTAAATACAGAAAGGTTGATCGAGATCTTCCGGGAGAAGTGGACCCAAGAATATGTTTGTTATTTATAAGGACGAGCTGATATGTAACGAAGCCGTCGCGGTTTTAAAAGAGTAGGCTACAATTTAAAAAGACCACCAAACATTTTCAAAAATATGGAAGTTTAACGGGGCAACTAAGAAGCGATAGAATCGAAAAGTTAAAAAAGAAATTAGCCGCTCAACAAACTGTTTTACTAAAACGCGGTGAAGAAGCTGAGGATATCGTTCGGGCCAGTTATGTTGTTAGTAAGAAATTGGCGGAACGTTCTCAGAAGGCGAGTTTGTCAAAGAGTGCTTAATACCAGTGGCAAATATCTTGTGTCCAGAAAAAAGTAAAAAGTTAGTTTATCCAGAACGAATAGCTGCACTGGCAGAAAACATAAAAGTAGCGCTTGGCCGAGTCGTGGAAAAATGTGTAGCATTTTCCATAGCATTGGACGAAAGCGCTGATATTACTGATACAGCGCAACTAGCAATTTTTATTCGTGCAGTCGACCAAAATTTGAAAATAACAGAAGACACTTCGAACCACGAAAGACCTACAAAGGGGGATACTACTTTTTGCTATTTCATTTGTAGTTTCAGTTATATGAATGATTGATTCACAGCACAATTTAAAGTGAAAAATAAATAAAGATTTTTCACTTTAAATTGTGCTGTGAATCAATCATTCATATATATTTGAAGAAATTGTTAATGTTTTTAGTGCTTTTAGACTGGACTGGGCAAGTTAAGCGGTGTCACTACAGATGGAGCTCCCGCCATGATAGGGTGGGTAAAATAAAATCAGAATTATCAAAGAGAAATATCGACATTAATAATCTGTTCGCATTCCCGCCATGATAGGGAAAAATGTGGGAGTGGTGGGTAAAATAAAATCAGAATTATCAAAGAGAAATATTGACATTAATAATCTGTTCGCATTTCACTGTATTTCATCAAGAAAACCTCTGTGCTAAATCATTAAAAAATTCACGCACGTAATGGAGACGTTGTTTGTGTGTAGATTTTATTAAATCAAGAGGTTTGAATTTCTGGAGTTCCAGCAATTCCTGCAAGGCTCGGAATCGGAATATGGAAATCTCGTTTTTCATTGTCAAGTTCGCTGGCTCAATAAGGGCAAAATGTTGAAGCGATTTTATGAGTTAAGAAGTGCAAACTTTTATGGATATGAAGGACAAATTCATACTAGTTGAACCTTTGAGAGATGATGCATGGTTATCTGATTTTGCGTTTTTGGTTGATGTCACCAGCTACTTGAATGAGCTAAATGCGAATATGCAAAAACCGGGAAAACTTGCCTATGAGCAGAACCCATGTAAAATCCATGTACCCATGTAACCCATGTAAAATTTTTTCAAAGGAAACTTCGATTGTGGGAAAATCATATTCGTGCAAGAAATACATATCATTTTCTCACTCTAGCAGCCCATAAAAATTTCGAAAAGAATGCCCTCACACAGGAACTATCTTCATTAAATACGGAATTTACATCCAGATTTGAGGATTTCCGTTCATATGAACTTCAGTTCCAAATATTCGTAACACCTTTCGATGTGGATGTGGAGCGAATAGAAATGTTGCTTCAAATTGAATTACTTGAAGAGTAAATGCTGCTACTTTGTATGAGTAAGGATCATTAGACCACTTTGGAATAATAACAGGGGAGGATGTCGGTTTCCAGTATATTGTGGTAGATTATTTATTAACATTTGCTAGCAGTTTCACGTCTAAGAAATTTACTTCTAGTTACTCCAGGCAGATGATGTTCTGGAAAGTAAGTTTCATGAGGTATCTCTGCAAGATTTTTACGTGAGACTTGTTTCCAAATATGTAAATAAATCAGTTCAATTTCAAAAGTGGAAGAATATACTTTAATAATTTGGAGATCTTTTAGCTTTACTAAGCCATCTTCAGCAAAACATATATAATGTATAAGAATTCGAACACAAAAACATAGTAAGAACACAATTTAAAATTAAAAATTAATATTATAACATTGTATAAAAAATATTTACATATTAAAAATAATACATACTAGAATAAAATGAAAATAAAAAATAATTAGTCTTTATATTATTGCATACTAAACCAGCCACTGTAGCGGTACAATAGAAGGTACAATTTATTATTGATAAATTATGATTGATAAATTATTAAAAGACTTGGACATAATGTAATTAGATTTCCTCCTTATCATCCAGATCTGAATTCACTAAAGGATTTGGAAACAGATGAAAGACTTTATTAAAAAGGAAAATGTCTCGAGTCTTACAGAAGATTTAATTCATTTATGTAAGAAGGCTTTTAATGATATTGGAGAAGAATGCTGGTATAATGTATGCGAACACATAAAAATAATAGAAAATGAATACTGGACTCCAGATGGTTTGGTTGAAACAGTGGTAAATCAATTAATTATAGAAGTGGATGATGAGGACGATTCTGATGATGAATGGAACAATAGTGAAACAGATTAAATTCTATTTATTAAAATTATTCTTGTAAATATAAATAACATATTGTAATTTGAATAAATTTTTTTATTTAGGTATGATTGTATTTCTTGATACTTCAATTATTATTTGTTTAATGTTATCTAAAATGATTTTAAAAAAGATTGATATCAGTTCTTATTTTTCTTCTTACAAAGAAAGGATAGTTTAGAATAGTGGTCTTCAAACTCGCAGTCCTTGATGCTTATTTCTGCAGCCCACATCGTGAAGATATTCAGAAAAAAATCACAATCATATTTCATGAAATACTTAAAAATTATTGAACTTTGTTTTAATATATTGTATTGAAATTCTATAAAGCACAATAAATTTGTAAATTACAGATGAAAGTTTTATGTTGAAAAAATTCTACCATTTACAAATTGCTTTATAATTTCTGTGGACTTTCAACCAACAAATGATGCTTAATGTGGCCCTCCAACTAACCAAAGCTGTCTAAAATGATCGCATTTCATTGTATCATTCATCGAGAAAACCTCTGCGCTAAATCATTAAAGTTCACGCGCGTAATGGAGACAGTTGTTTCGTGTGTAAATTTTATTAAATCGAGAGGTTTGATTTTTTTCCAATTTTAAAATCTACTGCGGCTATTTGAGGGCGGCTTAAATTCGAAGTAATACGGTATATATATATATATACACAAAATAGTGTATAATAACATCCTTGTGTGTTACTGAATCGAAAAACTAAACAATAGTGCGCGTTTATTAATCATATCCAATGTTTATCAGTACAGCATTCGATTCTAGCGATTCCGCTGATAAAAATAAAAATAAAAATAGTCAGATAACAAAGTTTTGCCGTTTTCCATGTGAATAAATATATATGTACAATCATACTCACCTTACGTCGTTAATTCGTTCCAAGACTAGCGACGTAAGTCGAATAAACTCTTAATAAAAGCGACCTAGACACCCTATAAATAACCTATAGCGTCGGTAATAACATTTTTAAGCTTCTGGATAATTCTATAAATTATTTTGCATATTTTAATTATTATTTTATTCAATTTTATGTAGTCTACATACTGTTGTACGCAGCGTAGAAAGTTGAACAAGAGTGAACTTTGGCGTAAAGATGCAGAATCTATCAATATACAAGAAGTGACATCATCAGCATCGATACACCGACGTATTTATATCGCGTTTTACTCCTAGACCCAGCCTTTAGTAGACTTTTATTTTTTCCTATTAAGAAGAAAACGAGATAAGTCGAGGTATGACTGTATATAGCATAATTAAGTCTTGGAAATAAGGCGTTATTGTGTAATAAAAGTTTAAATTAAAACTCATATTTCATAAGAACGTTTTACTCCAATGTAATGTTAACTCAAATTAGCCGTTAATATAACATGGGAGTAGTGTTTTCGGGTGGGAAGGAATTCCCGGCCTCGCGAATTTTTTCGTTTTCCCGTTCCCGAATCCCGAGAAAATTTTGTCGGGAAATCGGGAAAATTAACTCCGAGAACCCAGTAATACCAACAAATGAACGTATTAGAACCCAGTAATACCAACAAATGAACGTATTACTCACAATCTACCTTTTAGATATTTTTCTATTTATCGCTATCTAAAGTTACATTGTGTTACAATATTACACGCCACTAGAAGTGCACGAGCGACACCAGAATCAGACAAAATATAATCAGCTAGTTTTAGTTCTTGTAAATCGACCACATTTGACCATGGAGAACAGAAAACAGTTTGTATTTACACATAAAAATATCTATTTTCACAACCCAGGATTTGACTATAAAGTCACCTTCGAGTGAACTAACCAAGGAAATCTAAAGCAGCTTACCTTAATATGGCACTGTAGTTAAATCCTAGGTTGTGAAAATAAATATTCCTCTGTGTAAACACAAACTGTTTCTGTTCTCCACGTTGAATCGTTTGCACAAAGTGATGGCCGATACTACCATCCACATTCGATCAGTTTGTTTGCGGCTGACCATTGTGATATGTGTGTGTGTGTTCTTGGTCTCTCGGCTGCGGTAGGTAAGTCAGTCTATTAAAAACAACTCGCAACGCTGATATTTTATTTAAATATCACATCAGAAAATGAAAGAAATTTTTCCACATCAAGTATATTTGCTACAAAGCGAATATCGCGGTTGTCTGATCGAGCTATCAATGCTCTATGTTGGCGGCCGGATGGCCGAGTGATAACGCGTTGGCGTGCCACCCAGAGGACCCGGGTTTGCGTCACGGTTCTGGTACAGAATTTTTTCGGGGTACTGGGCCCGGCCCGGTGATCCCCGTCCTTCACCCACTGGTGTGGGTGCAGCCCGCGGTTGGAATTGACCCCGCCCCTTTAGTAATCTACCTGATTGGAAAGGGGGCGTAAAATATGCAAAAAAATGCTCCATGTTTCTTAAAGTTTCATTTTAAAAATGACAAAAACTATTTGAAGTATTTTTTAATTTTCAAAAGAATAATATTTGCATTTGTTTTCTATTAATGTTTATTTTAATAAATAAAATATTTAAATGAGATTGGAAATGTTAATATATTGTGAGATATATGCGAGAACTCGCTGTATACTATGAGGTTTGGTTAAATAACGCTTTCATTAACTGCATTATTTATATTTTGAGAAAACCTGAACTATAACAGAAACATAGCCAAAATGATACCATAGTGACCCTGTTTAGCGCTAAGGGGAACAGATGCACTAGTCATGAAATACCGGTTGACTTCCATTTAGGAAATTTTATTTACTCATGTTTTGCGTCGACCTTTTACATATAGGAGTTTCTCGAACCTCTGAAAGGTTGTGCAGGGGCACGAATCCCGGTTGCCCCATCTTCTCTGCAGCTTTTCTGTTTATTAGCATTTACTATTATAACCATTATTATAGATGATCAACGAAAATTAAATAAAAAAGATTATTTCGGGAATTTTCGGGAAATACGATTTCCCGTTCTCGATTCCCGAGGATTCCAAAATGTTGGGAATTTGGAAACACTACATGGGAATAAAACGTTCTTAATGAAAATTTACAGTCGGCTGGATTGGCCACTTTGAAATGCTTCGGCTTTTCACTCCGGGTTCGAGTCTCGGGTCCCACCCCTTGAAAATATTTATCATGGGGCCCGGACCCGGATCGTCGATCCCCGTCCTCCACCATCCGGCTGACCTCTCCGCAGAGGTGGGCAGCCTGTGGAAGGGCTTGTTTCGCCCCGCCATATAGTATTCTATCAGAATGGAATATGGCGTCATCTGTTGACAAGAAATGAAAATTTACATTCCAATTCAATAAAATGCAGTTAAATCAGAGTTAAATATAACACGAGAGTAAGTTGTATTATAAATTTACTATTATGGGACATTTAATGCACAGTTTGTAAGAGTCATATAACTGAAAGATACATAACAATAAAGCAATAACGTCCCTATTGGCACGCTCTAGAAACGGATAACAGTTTATTATAAGACGATTTCGCAGTGTTTTGTTTGATATTTGTTGCTATGTATATCATATAATTTTCAAATGTATGATATATGATTATACGTATTTACGCATATCATATATGATTGACGATTCGCAAAATTTCGACGTCAAGTTGGCAGCCTAAAATATATTTTCGAAACTGCGGATTAATAATTAAGAAAATGCAATTTATTCAAACATTTAAAAAAATCTAGCTTTTTTCATGTCTGAAGGCTTTTTTCGAGTTTTTATCTGAGTTTATTTTCTTGATTGTGAGTTGGCAACTTGTTCCGCAGTTCAACTACAGAAGCGTCAAGCTTGGCTGGTTTGTCGATAAGGTGGAAGTACTTTTCTGATAGCTTTTTCGTTATAATTTCTATATTTCTCAGGTAGAACAGACAGTATACACTGTGTATCCATCGTTTCTCTTAAGCATAAAAATCGATATTGAAGTAATAAATCATCAATAATACTCTCCATACAAAGAAGTCAAAGGCCTGTTATTCGTAAGGAGACAACGAAAGATGGAGACATGTGATACTTTCTATAACAAACAGGAATATATCGAAACGGTTTGTTTAAATTTTTATCGTAAAAGTCAAAATTTTGGCAAGAGTCGAACGTTCCTGTCGAATTAGGCGCGTTACGAGCTCTGGCAGGAATCCGAGCGACGTCATCCAATTGTTTGGGATGAACATTTGGTAGCAGATATCAGAAATTTAAGGTATTGTGCCGGGCAAGAACCGAACACAGCTATCGGAGCACGCTACGTTGCATATTGCAGCGTATAAGATCAAAACATCAGATAATTAAGCATTCGCCCCCCACCGACAGCTGATAGTGCGATCCCGTTTTTCGTTTGTGCCGTGATGGCACTAGTTTGCGATGCGACGCTCCCAACACCGATAGGAACGTTCAACTCTTACGACTGAAGTTTCCGGTTCTCGCTTTGGACCTGAAACTTGATTCAGTAAGAAAATATATAAAGTGATATGGAACATATTCCATGACTCAACCCTTTTCGGAATGAAATGAGAAGAATATAGGAAATCATATGTGAGAGAATTCTCCTATGAAAAGTGGCAGTTGATTAGAAGTAAAAAAGGGGATGCCCTCTTTTTACTTCTTAATGTCTTTAATCTTTTTAATGCCTGATCGCAGAGACATATATAAGACTGAATTTTTTTATAGGAGAATTATGCTTAGAACACTAAGTTATTTTTTAATTTTTTTTTTTTTTGGAATAAAAACGGATACTGATATGTATTACATTAATTAATCTTGAATCAAAATAATTTTAGAAATTTCTACAGGTTACATTTAATAATACTTTTCCTATTATATTATAGAAATTTATTAGAAATATCATCCTTACATTGCTTTTGGAACTTTCTTGTGGCACTGAAAGATCTCTTCCATCTTTAATCCAATTAAAAGTATATATAGAAATCTTTGAATAATCATTTGTTATGCAACAAATGATTGTTGCGTATATATGTGAGTTTTCTTTCCCAGTTAATAATTTAGCAATAAAGGAAAAAAGGCTATATAGCTAAAATCCAAAGTATAAGCCATTTATTTTAAAAATGGCTGTCCATTTTTCAAAAAAATCAAGTTAATGTTTATAATAGTTTCAATACTATGTGATCTTTTCATTTTTAAATAATTAACAGCCAATATGTTTAAATTCACTGTGATTTTGTTAATAGAAAATTAGCTAGAAAATGGAATGTTAAAAATTTCATTTGAAAGTGGCTTAAGTCCATTTATGGCCACCAAAAATGTCCTAATTTTTAAATAATGTTTGTTAAGCTGTCCCGTTTGGTAAATTACTCATTTTTTTCCCAAACGAAAAATATTATACTACCACGTTGTCGGTAACCAATATTTTAAAATCGATTCGGATGCCACCCTTATCTCGCTTTAGAAACAAACGGACTTAAGCCACTTTCAAAATAAACGGCTCAGATAATTTGTAAAACAGCCCAAAACATATTAAAATTTTATAGATCGAGACCGGATTCATTTAAAATTTCTATTTTTTTATTTTTTTTTTAAAGATATTTTTCTAGAATTATTAAACATTTTAACTAAAGAAGCAAAATGGATAGATTAGAAAGTAAATTGAATTTTCTTACAGATAAGTATTCATACATTATTCAGCTTATAGATAAAAAAATATATTTTATAGACTTTGAAAAAGACATACCACTATAAAAATGTTCATAGATAAATATTTTAGCAGAATAATGTTTAATAAAATTCTATACCAAATTAATTAAGATTTTAGACAGACATCATAAAGTGATATCGCTCATTTGATGCGAGAGTTCCACAACTCAAAAATTATGATTTTTCAAGAGACACTTTTAAAAGTTTTGAAGCGCTATAACTTTGCTAGGTAGTCATTTTGTGAAACCATTATAGCATAATTTGATATAAGGAAGATTCCGAAATAGAATCACGTACAATAACATCTTATGGATACCTGACTTCCCAAGACCCATTTACAAAAAACTCACACTTATGACACTCTCGCTGCAAAATTCCCTACAGAAGTATGTGGAAATGTGACTTATTGTTATGAGAAAATATGCTCACTTCAAATTGTGACTAAAAATACAGACATGTAATAAGAAGTTATTTATTTCTATCAATTAATTTTCAATTGGCACTTTAATGCAAAACTTGTCACTGTAAACTTAACACAAAACATTTTCAAAACTTGTCACTGTATACTTATAAACTAATATAAAAATGTATAATAATTCATCCTAGTATTAATAATAATCAAGTTAATTACAGCACAAAAGTAGGAAATTAACATGTTAATTTCCTACTTTTGTGCTGTAATTAACTTGATTAATATAAAAATGTTTGTAATACTTAGGTTTTAAATTATCATTAGGCAACTCCATAATTTTTTTTTTTGCTTTGAGATCCTGGTTTTGCAGTGAATGTGTGGATAAGCATTATGTCATTGATAGGTGTTTTCTATTTGATTATAGTTGCTGAAAATTAACATCTAAATATGACAGTTTGTAGAAAAGTGAATATGGTGATTCTTTCAGGATTTTTGCATCTATAATCTTTACCCCCTCATATTAATAGGGCCTATGTCTGTCTATCCGCAATTGTTTCAAATCATAAAAATCATCCCAATACATCTCGTATACAAAATGATTCTCTAGTTTTCCTCGCAGTTCTAATAGCAGCGATTAAAGTTTCTAGTGTATATGTGGGGCACCTTTCAATCGATGTTTTATTTTTCTTTCTATCAAAGAATGGGCAGAATCACCTTCATTTTGCCAGTGTCCTGTTACGAATTATTGTGGGTAATATTTTTTACATTCAGGCAATCATAAATTTATTTTTTTGTTGTCCCGCACGACTGTCGGAATAAAATTTGAAGTCGTTCTTTGTGGTGGCTTTCTCTGTCCAGTATCGAAGTACAGGGGTTCCCAATTCCATTCACATCTCAAGTCCGTCGCTTTCATCCCAGATATAACACTGACAGGAATTTTTTGCAAATTGTAGACAGTAAAGTTCAGTATGTTTAATTTTGATTTATAATAGAAAACAGATACGTCCCCTTTCGGCAGTGGCATCACTGCTCGCAGATTGTAGACCGCAACAACTGTTTCTTCACTTTTTATCGCTTCTGTTCAGCCTTGGATAATTTTTTTTAAGTCAAATGTTTATTATACTTTTCTTCCAATCTCTTCTTTTCTTATCCTTCGGTATTAACGCACGCAGGGCAGAGAACTCATCGATCTTTTTTCGGCACAAAAAATGAAATACTGTTAAAATGACCACCTCGATACGGTGACCACCTGGCTAAAGAGACCAAATTTCAAAACCTGGTTTGTTTCCCATAGGATGCAACACTTTTTCTTCCGTATAGTGACCACCCGTCTAACGCGTATATCGACCACTCGCTTAGGTAGTTTTAATCCGCTAAAGTGACCGAGAAGGTTAATTTCGTGGAGGAATTACTGTATTTTCTTTAGAATTTTTTCTATTAAAATTCTAAGGATTAGTATTCCATTACAATTTTTCTGTTACGATAAAATAGTTATTAAACCAGCGCATTAAAAAGTAAATATTATAATAATACTACTGTACATGTATCTTTATACAGTATTTTAATTCGACTACGTTAAATGCGCGTATACAGGTTAGTATTAATTGTAATACAGTATAGGCTGGCTATAAGACTTTGTTGGTCGGAAGGTGGTAAGTACTATATGTCGTCATTATCACTCGACCGTCAGTCGATGATTTTAATTAATATAAATTTGCAGTTTGGATTAATCTGTTATTTTCTTGCGGAGAAGCGAAAGGTCACTGTCCCGTATAGTGACCAGTCGAGTCGGTCCCACTTTCGCTGTACGAAAATCGGAAGTAAACAGCGTTCAGAAATGATAAAACGTCATCGTACTCGATATTTTTTCTCGACAACGAGCCACGTAATCTTTACGAATTTCTGAAACGGTGTTATTCCCATCAATAAAGTGTTTGGACGTATTCGCCGATGCGTAGTGACTCAATTTATGGTATGGAATCGATGAACTGTTCGATATCTTCTTAGATACTCACGTTAACTTGTAGACGCTTTGTCTCTCGTACTCTTCCATAAGAACATTGGCTATCTGGTTTTGTTTTTCCACTACCGCGTGTACGAAATAACCATTTATATCTCCAGCCGTGATTCCCGAAGTGGGGCGCGATTTGATTTTTAAGACGGGCGTTTCGACCGCGAATTTTTTGCATTTCTTACGGTGGTAGGAGCCCGGTACGCGGTATATAAATATATACGGTGACGTACTCATTTTTAAAATTAAAATCGATGTATACAGCGGTGGACTGGAGAGGGGGGAAGCCCGCTAATAGAGAAGAGTGGTGACAGGGAGATAAAAGTTTAGATAACCTTTACCCGTATCTTTCTCCTTACCTATCTACCAACACCGGCCGATCTGCGCGCGAATTCCGATTAAGATAAATCTGGCCGTCTTAGAAGAAAGTAAAAAGTATTTAGTGTGCGCGCGCAGTTACCACGATGGAAAGGCCCGGGTACATAAATGTAGGTACGGTAAGACCCGTTTAAGGCGGGGAATACGTTCCGAGGAAACCCAGCGCTAAACGAGGCGATGGTAACGCGCGAATAAAAGAATATACGTACAATTTAATTTTATTTTGTAAAATGTATGATTACTATGGTATTACATTAATTATAGACATTTTTTACGGTTAATATCGATTTGTATGGATCGAAAATATTCGAGTAAATAGTTGGCGACGAGGAAGGTTCTTCCTCATTCGACACCGTTTTTTCGTTAAAAAGTGGTCCGAGGTAGTCGGCTTTTCGCTCTTTCCTCCGGCCAGCCACCATCGATACCGTGACGCGGCATCCACGACGAGTTCCGCCATTTTGGAATTTTTTTCAAAGGTGACGGTAGCCCGAAAGTAAATGCGGTTTATTGGGAGATAGCGGTGACGGTGGAAACTTTATATTTATATGTGGGAAATTTGTAATTAAAAATATATGAGGCTAGGAAGTATTAACTGAATTTTGTCTTTTAGGCTTCCGGAAATAAAGTGAGTAGAAATTCGGTGCTGTGCGGAAGTCAAAACATAGTTTTAAATGGGAAGGTACTGGATATTTGCTGGAGTAAGTTACCCGGATGTCGGCTTTTGTTTTAACGGATTAAATATTCGCAGACCATCATCCAGTCGGAAAGCATCATTCGTGGCGATCTGGCCAACATCAGAATCGGAAGACACTGCGTCATCAGCCGAAGAGCCGTCATTCGACCACCTTTTAAAAAGTTCAGCAAAGGGTAAGAGGGTAGGGCCGGGCCCGGCCCCTTCCCACTCTAATCTCTTTATTTCAGAGTGGCCTTCTTTCCTCTTCACGTCGGAGACCACGTGTTTATTAACGAAGACACCATCGTCAACGCCGCCCACATCGGATCTTACGTTTATATCGGCAAGAATTGCGTCATCGTAAGTAATTTTCGGGCTTAGTAGACCGGAAAAACTGGCCAAATAAATAAATAAATAAATAAATACCCGGTTAGGGACGGAGATGCGTGTTAAAGGATTGCTGCATGGTGGCCGATAACACCGTCCTGTCGCCCGAAACGGTGGTTCCGGCCTTTTCCATTTATTCCGGATCGCCAGGTAAGCGCCATTTTTTTCCCGACTAAAATAATTAGCGTTGATGACTCCTTCTTTCAGGACTGTTCTCCGGAGAGTTGCCCGAATGCACCCAAGACCTGATGATCGATTACACCAAAAGTTATTATCAGCACTTCCGACCGCTGATGCCCGCCTAACCCCAGTATTTATTTCCGTACGCCCAGACCAATTAAATGTTAAAAAAATTTCTGGCTGTAACCAACCAACCAATAATAAAAGTACTAAATACAGATGGACCATTGGCCATATTATTAACTATTTATTTCCGTACGCCCAGACCAATTAAATGTTAAAAAATTTCTGGCTCTAACCAACCAACCAATAATAAAAGTACTAAATACAGATGGACCATTGGCCATATTATTACCTCCCGGGTCTAAAACGGTAGTCTCCGCCCGATACCGTGTCGGGCGGCGGATACTTCTCCACCGTAAATATTTGCGCGCGTAAAGCGGATCGTTAAGGCCGTGACACTGAACGGGACGCGAAGCGAAGATGACGGAAAAATTTGCATCCTTCGTTTCGCGTTGCGCCGCACCGCAGCCTGTCTACATCGCGGTCGAGCTATTTCTCGTGTTTCGTGGATTTGCCGGTAGAGGTCATTCGCGGAGTGTGATTGATTCGTAACTGATCTTATATTTACTATCACGTATTACTATTTTAGCTGGCTAATTAAGAGTAATATTGGGTATATAAGTAGATTTCTAAAGAAAACAAATTCCTTTTTCTCATTTTATATATTGCCACAACAAGTATATATGGCAGAAATTTCCTATTTTCATTTTTTTAAATATAAACTTAAAAATATATTTCATTTATGAAAACTTAGTAAAAATTTATTGCGTAAGTTTAAAAAAAAGGCACGTTTTCGCGCTACTGAAATTTTGAAATGACCCGCCAACTGGTGTTAGAAATTTGGAAAAAAGAATACAGTAGCTACATAAATTGAAATTTGGAAAGAAAGCAGCCGAGAACACTTTCATTTGTTCTCCGCATTTTCTTAAGACCGATTACATTTTATTAGGTAATAAAGGTTGACAAATAAATAACATCTAGTTATAAATCTAAAAGAAGATCCCAAACTGGGCAAAATGATAGATTACTCGCTAGTGAAAGGCGGATCGCGTTGCTTTTAATACATACATACATACATACAGTACATAATACATACATACTGTACGCGTTGTTTCCAGGACCACCACGTAGTTTCTGTACGTGTGATCTGGGACACACACACACACACACGTGTGGTGACGTCGATGTTTTTCCACATCTACGGAGTGCTAATTTTATTTAACAACGCATAGTAAACGAAAACTTTATTACATTTCAATACCAAAGAACATGGCAGCCATCCACCCGCGCTGCCAATTGGACAAAAAATAAAATATAAATAATTAATAATTAAAACAACGATATTTCATTATACCACATATACAGTAAAAAAGCTTGTTGTAGAGTGTGATGCCGCGCATTGTAACGATTCATTTCGTTCTCTTATTCCACATAATATTATATGGTGCGCACCAAATAGTCTCCTTCGATGAAACAACGTTTTTATTCGTATCCCGAATAATCAAATACTGTATATGACAAAGTTTAACTTTGTCGAGGAACATGGCTAAAATACCAATTGTTTACTTTCAGTATCTCTCTCTTATACTACTATCAGCCACCATATTGAAAAATGATCACGCCCTGTATAGTCCATTTGATTGGCGAATGCAGTTTATATTAATTGTTGTGTCGCTGATTCAGTTATGAAAATGGTTTAGTGGAAAAACGGTGTTTGTGTGGCCAGTTATCAGTGGTGGTCCGAATCCAGCCTAAGGCGATTAACCGCCGAATGGCCAGTAGCGATTTAAGGTTACTCGGCGGCCACCTTAATCCGGTGGGGGTTCTTCTTCCATACGATGTAGAAGATGGCACAAATTTGCAATAAATATTTTCTGGCGGCGGAAGACAGTGGTTTTTTATATTTTCTTTGGTAGGGAATTAAAAGTTTTAGCGTAGGTACTCCGTCGCTAGAAGATAATGATAGGCGCCGCCTTTTTATTTGGTCGGCCCCCGACCGAAGGACGAAATTTTCTACCCCTATACGCGGTGGCGGTGGATCCCAACCGTCGAATAGGAAGCGCGGTAAACTTTTATTTACTTTCAGTTATCGACCAGCCGACCACTCTCTGCCGCGCGTTAACTAAATCCCATCGAGTTATAAAGTCTGTTCGGGCGCCCGTTAACTCCAGCCACCGACGAGGAAAAGCTAATCCCACATACACTGGCTATGTTTACTTACATCAGATCCTATAGATGACCGATGGGCGCGTTTACTTATTACTACTCGATTCTGCTCAGACTGTTTTTTAATTTCAGAGCCGATCGTACTCTTTTCGCTCGGATCCAGCGACTGAGTGCGTGACGGCATCCAGATGGATTCCGCGCTGGTAATCGTGTATAAATGTGGATTAGAAGGACCGAAAGAATTAATATTACCTCAGGCGTCAGGGTTTATTTACAGGTAAATGAATGATACGAGTCGTTTTTAGACTATATTACCATTAAGAGGACGAATAATGATATCTTCAAATAAGTTTTATTTACTGTTAATGAAAACTCATTTTTACATTAGTTAACTAATTCGTTTAGATGGCGATTATTCTCTGTATCAAATTCATTAGAAATTGCTGATGGCCTGATTCGAGTAAGCCTAAGTCTAACCCGTAATCTTTTTAAATATTACATTCAGCGTATAGTCATTTTTAGACTATATTACTATTAAGAGGACGAATAATGATATTTTCAAATAAGTTTTATTTACTGTTAATGAAAACTCATTTTTACATTAGTTAACTAATTCGTTTAGATGGCGATTATTCTCTGTATAATCGGTCGCTTCAAATTCATTAGAAATTGCTGATGGCTAGTAAAAAATGCCTGATTCGAGTAAGCCTAAGTCTAACCCGTAATCTTTTTAAATATTACATTCAGCGTACTCTTATTTTCGATAAAACAACAAATAATGCGTACGCTTAGTTCTATTACTATTAAACTAAAAATTTTCTCTCTAGATGGAAATCACTTAGCGACGTCGATCTCGACCGATAGTATTGTACATAAGCCATTAGAAGACAATAAACCACTTATTTGGAAACACCGAGCTACTTTACTTTTAATTTCTTCGTATGAGAAACATTTAGAAGAATTGGAATCGAACATAAAAAAACAGGTAAACATACAAGTTTTCTATATTTGCCACGCCATACAATATTTAGCTTACTCCGATATCAATTATTCTAGAATATAAATAAACTTTTCTTAAAAACAGTTTTTTTATAACCGCTTGTTTACGCTTTTTGAAATTCCTGCTTTATTAACAGGTTATTAATTTCAGTAATTACCGTATTTTATAGGTCTGGAAATACATTAGTCACCAGTTTAGTACAGGTGGAAATGCTGTTACCTGGGAACAATGCGATACAAAATGGAAAACATCGAAAATTAAGCGTTCAAATAATAAATGTGGTAATAACACAGTTGGCTGGGAATATTACGAGGTTATGGTCAATATTCTTTCGTTAAGGCCCGAGATATCATACAAAATGGAAAACATCGAAAATTAAGCATTCAAATAATAAATGTGGTAATAAGACAGTTGGCTGGGAATATTACGAGGTTATGGTCAATATTCTTTCGTTAAGGCCCGAGATACGTCCACTTTCGACTGGTAGTATTAATAGCGCGGAATAAATTATTCTGAAGATGAAAAAATGGATGCGACTCTTAAAACATCGGCGGATACTTGGAGAAAATCTCATTCTACCGAACGAAAGAAATTAGACGATCGAGAAAAAAATAAACCAGACACACAAAGAAAAGATGGAAAGGCGAGATAAATTTTTAAATCTGATGGAAAATTTCTCATAGGTCTTTAATGTATTTAAAATATTCTGGCTTTTATTTATTACCATGACTTTTTGAAAATATTTTGTAACTCCATTTGGGCATCAATACTTTTATTATTATTGTATTTTAAAAAAATATGTAATATAATTCGCACTTCAGTATTTCGATAAATCGTTTTTTACGAAAAAAATAATGATTTATAGTGACCACAAACATATTAATTAATCGCGTCATTATACGGGTCTAAATTTTTAAAAACTATTCAGAAAAGTTTATAATATTTAATTTTTATTGTTAGGAAATGGAACATAAATACATAAGATTTTCAGACTAAAGGCGGTTTCACAATTAGCGGTTGCGATGCGGATGCACTCGCGCGGTTAACTTCCGCTAGCGTACGCGCGGAAAACAGCTTTCCGTCGCCATTTCACAATAAGCGTTCCCGCATTCTCCACCGACGTTCTGTTAGTCGTTCGTTGTTTGTGATTGGTCAATCGAGTCGCCTGGTAAAATGGCGCCGAAGGTAAACTATTTGGTTAAAAAAGTGCGTTGTTAGACGGAGTTCTCTTTTCACGCGCGCTACGGTCTTTTATTATTATAATAAGTATATATTTTCGAAATGTCGATGGTGGGTGAGACCGTGTTGTCGATACCAGAATGTTTCGAGAAAAAGCTGTTTGTTGATCGGTCGAAACACTGGCGGATCCGCAAAAATTTCAACCGAGTCGAAATTGCCAAAACCGCCCGCAAACTGGTTAGCGGAAAATAAACGCGAAAGTTCCGTTTTTTTGTGTAATGATTACGGAAGCGGAAATTATACTCTCGCCACGCGGACCCGAGAAAACCAAAGTTCCGTTTTTTGTGTAATGATTACGGAAGCGGAAATTATACTCTCGCCACGCGGACCCGAGAAAACACTGTTGGGCGGATATTCCTGACAGTTACTATATCAAAGAATATTATTTTACTGGAGACCGAGCGGATTCTAATACCTCGAAATATCGATTCCTGGTTCTACGTAAAGATGGAAGCTTAGCTGGAATTTCCAAATTTCTGTACCATAATTACGACGAATGTGATGAGGCGTTGAAATTGTTTTATCATAACTGTTATAAACCGGAATCGAAGAAGAAAGGATATATTTTTAAAGCGCTTGCCGACGTAAATTGTGATGATCAACTCCCGAGTGACGATACTACGTGCCATAGTGTGTACGATTATAATTCTCGCGAATATAGGCCCGATGACGGTTATTTTTTTGCAGCAAAATTTAGCGAAAGCGACTAACAGTACAGAAGCGGAAGCTGAACCCTATTCAAAAGTAATGTACCACTAACAGCGGTTAAAATAGAATTGTCACATGGGGTGTGACGTAGCATTCGCGCTGTATTTAAGAGAGGCCGAGCGCGGCGTATTAACATTAAGAAGAAGAAATAGAATACGATAAAGGGCTGCCTTATAGATTTCGAGTGTTTTGTTCTATCTCCTGAAAAGATAATTTATAGACAGTTAACTTATCTTTCTTTCGATGATGACAACGGCCAATGTATACAGATATACACTCCGGGAATTTATTATAATCGACTATCCGACGATGACAAGAAGACAGTCAGATATGCGACGCAGAAAGTTCGTGATTTACGGATGGCCTACAAGCCCGTGTTAAACGGAGGAGCTTGGCTTCATCACGAAAAAATAATCAGCGTTCTATATGGTTTGTACAAGCAGTACGGAACATTATATTATAAAGATGGTACCATAGAAAAAAATTTATGTTCGAAGTTGAATATATCCTGTGTGGACATACAGAGCGAGTACGGGGTGCAAAAAAGTGAGGTTATTTGTGAAAAATGTCCAAATCACGACACTCGAAAATCATTGTTCATTTTGTGACGTTCACTCGTATAAAAAGGCTTTATGTATAAAAAATGTTGAATAAAAGATGATGTTTGTGTCATTTGTCAAAATGTACTTAACATTACCTAGTAACGCTAGCTCTGATATGTTTCCTAAAAATTGCCCCTCGCATTTTACTGTGAATCTGCCCACGCAGTTAACTTTGACGGGAAAATATGAAGTCGGACTCTGTGAAATTCATTTACCTTTCAGCTGGGATAATGTAACAGGAGGGTCGAACAATTTTAAATTTCTCGAGGAAGGTTCGAGTGTCGATTATGTAGAAGAAAGTATATGGATGACATCAGGTACAAGTTACCGCAATCCTATTTCTTTTATTACAATCCTTAACGGTAAACTTCCTGATGCTGTAAAGAATCATATATCGGTTGTTGCCAAGGTAATTTTTGGGAAACTTTATTTGATAATTTCCGCAGAACCTGGTTAATCTATTCATTTACGAAAAATATGCGAACGTTTAGATTTACATAAAGAAGAGAGAACATGGTTAACGGGCAGAAAAGAGTTATCCATCAGTCCGACTCTCGTACATCTAACCAAGGGTTGGGGAAAAGTCGATGTAAGATACTCGCAAGAAAAGTCTACTGTTACGGAGATTACGATTAAAATCGAAAAAGGTAGATAGGATCTGTGATAGACGCTATAAATGAACAAATAACTAAAGCCGGACTAAAGGATAAAGCGTCGTTCACGCTTATGAAAAATGGTAGAGTTAGCGTTGTAACACAAGGATCTCTCTACGTTGAGTTTTCAAAAGGAGGTATTGGCGAAATGTTAGGATTTGACCCGGGAAGACACTTTGGGTACGTCGAAGGTCAGTATAACCCCGATCTAACGGTGAAATATATGGATTTTACGTATATTCCGATTTAATTCTGCCTCAAACCGTCGGAGATACTTATGCGCCGCTCTTGAGAGTTGTTCCTACATCTATAAACACAGAAGAAAGCGCCTCACTTGTCTACATTTACAACTCTCCCGACTATTATCCGGTCCGTCAAAGCGCAATATCTTCGGTGGAGGTAGATATTAGAACCGACTGGGGTGAAAGAGTTTCATTTGGCTCTGGAAAGACGCTGGAAAAACTACATCTGAGAAAAGTTGAAGAATGAAGCACCCATCTACTATGTTAGTGGCGGGGCCGTCTCAAGCTGGAAAATCTGTATTCGTAAAAAAATTAATTGAGGGTGACGAGTACACTCCTAGACCTAAGAAAGTGATTTATTGCTACTCTGTATGGAACGATGCATTTGCGGGGATGAATGCAAATTTTGTAAAAGGTCTGCCAAAAATAGAAGACATCAAAGACTCTACTTGTTTCGGATGACTTAATGTCTCGCATAAACGAAACGATAGTAGAGATATTTACAAAACATAGCCATCACTTAAATTGTAGTGTAGTTTTCATCGTACAGAATCTGTTTTATCAAAATAAACTAATGCGTACGATTAGTCTAAACACTCACTACATTGTCTTGTTCAAGAATCCGAGAGATGTAGGGCAAATAGACTATTTGGCGAGACAAATTTCACCTGGAAATAAAACATATGTGAGAGAAGCTTATAAGGATGCCACATCGAGGCCCTACGGTTATTTGTTGATTGATCTACGACCCGAAACACCTGAGCATCTCAGGCTGAAAACAAACGTTTTATCTGAAGAATTACCTACAATTGTGTACGTTCCAGATGGATTCCTACATGTCGGCGCTAGTACGTACTAAGGGAAAAGAGCAAAGACGGGCACTGCTAAATGTATGTCCTCCTAGTGTGCTTAATAAAATAAACAAATGCGCTTCCGACACCTTAAAAGGAAATGTGCATCTCACTCCGAATCAGATACGATGGTTGCAACCCTTCAGGAAACAACTTCGAACATTGGCAGATAGAAAAGTGCCGAAAACAATAAAAAAAGAATCTTGATTCAGTCCGGAGGATCAATTCTGCCGGCAATATTTGAACCATATAAAGGAGCTTTTGGACGAAGAAACAGACGTTCTTCCAAATGGCTTCATACTTGTCAGCACTAGCACGTGCTAGGGGAACAGAAGAAGCTTTTGGACGAAGAAACAGTAGTTTTTGGCAGTTGGAAAAGGTGATACCTGGAAATAAAACAGAAGGTTATAAGCACCCTACGGCTACTTGTCGATTAGTCGTCTCAGACGTTCTTCCAAATGGCTTCATACTCGTCAGCACTAGCACGTGCTAGGGGAACAGAAGAAAGGCGTGCGCTACTAAATACATGCCCTCCAGATGTGTTTAATAAAATAAATGAGTGCGCTTATAACACCTTAAAAGGAAATGTACAGTCTAGTCCATAAAGTTTTGCCTACTCCTCGTAGGAGCTGCGCTTGCCGGAAGTTGATCGGTTGCACAATCAGGTACTTGTACCGAGAATCAAGGTAGATCAGAATGGACCTGTCCCTACTGAATGAAAATAGGGTGGCAGGTATACGCGTGGGATGTGCTCGTCACGTGATTTCTCCTGACAAGAATAAATGATAGCTGCTCACGGCAGCATCGTTAACTTAAAGCCTAAGTTAATGAATAACCGATAGCGGCTGACATCAGTATCGCTAAAGCCTCTGTCTACCACTCCGAATAGCCGAGTTCGAAAGATATTTATTTATTTTTTGTTCTTTATCGCGTTTTCGATTTCGTTTAAATTTTAAACATTGTGTGTAATGGACACCATAAAAAGATTAAAATTTTTTTCAGCCAAATATGCAGTTTGATCTGTTTATTTGAGGGTTAAAAACTATACATGTTAACTTTTGTGTCATCGTTTTATTATATACTTTAGTTTTTAATAAAGTATTTAATAATTTGTATCGTCGTTACTTTTACTAAAATCCTCTTTTATTCAAATCATTTAATATTATTTATTCGATATCTATATCGAGTAAACAATATTAAATGATTTGATAAATATCGATACCTATTTTTATTATAACTTTTAAATTTATCGATAAATTTAAAACTTTTTTCGGAAAAATACAAAAAATATGAAAACTGGTAAATCTACCTTATTAGTTATATATACTTTTGTTTTCAGATCTACTATCGCGTATTGGTCACTTTTCTCACACGTTTGTCCAATTAGCTCCTCCTCTTTATGGACACTTTGTTCTACGCCTGTGATTGATTCTCTATTTTTAATCGTTTGTTCTCTTTTTTAGAATCGCTATTCGAATTATTACAGTATTAGAATCACTGAAGACGCTGTGATTACCATAAGAAGATTAAAATTTTTTTCAGCCAAATATGCAGCTTGATCTGTTTATTTGAGGGTAAAAAACTATACATGTTAACTTTTGTGTCGTCGTTTTATTCTATATTTTAGTTTTAATAAAGTATTTAATAATTTGTATCGTCGTTACTTTTACTAAAATCCTCTTTTATTCAAATCATTTAATATTATTTATTCGATATCTATATCGAGTAAACAATATTAAGTGATTTGATAAATATCGATATCTATTTTTATTATAAGTTTTAAATTTATCGATAAATTTAAAACTTTTTCGGAAAAATACAAAAAATATGAAACTGGTAAATCTACCTTATGTAGTTATATATACTTTTGTTTTTAGCTCTACTATCGCATTTTGGTCACTTTTCTCACACGTTTGTCCAATTAGTTCCTCATTTTTAGGGACACTTTGTTCTACGCCTGTGATTGATTCTCTCTCTTTTTAATCGTTGTTCGTTTTCTTTTTAGAATCGCTATTCGAATTATTAGGCTTAGTTCCCACCAAGCTGCGAAAAGCGATAGGCGAAGCGAATTGACGTCAAAATGTCGTCATATCCGGCGAATGTGCTAGCGAATTCACGTCTCTTTCAAAGCTGAAAAGTTTCAGCTTTTTCGCTGGCGAAAAATATTCGCCACCAATCACAGCTAATCCTCTGACGTCAAAGAGCAGCTTATTCAAAGATGGCTGGCGTCAACACGTTCGACGTGGAGATATTTTTGTTAGAATTGCAAAATGCACATTTTTATATAACAAAGGCGATTACAGATATAAAGACATAAAGATGAAAGAAAATCGGTGGATACTTTTGTATATATGATATGAATATACATTTGTTTTAATTTTTTTTTTCCTACTATGAAATTATTTCTATAAGTTAAAAATAAATATTATATTTATTTTTAACTTATGGTTCGAGTTGTTTTTATTTGAATAGCTCCA